>CAUYLG010072350.1:0-82438 GCA_963573385.1 Cacajao melanocephalus | reverse complement strand
TAAAAGAGGTTTTTAATACCCATTTTTAGACTGCATTCTAGCCTGGGCAATAGAACAAGAATCCCGTTCTCTCTCCCTCTTTCTCTTCTTCTTTCTTTGTCTCTTACATTCTTTTTTCTTTCTTTCACTCTTTCTTTCTTTCTTTTCTCTTTCTTTCTTTCAAAAAAAAACAAACAAAAAAAGAAATGCTCAATTAAAACCACAAAAGGGCCAGGCCTGGTGGCTCACACCTATAATCCCAGCACTTTGGCAGGCCAAGGCAGATGGACAGATCACCTGAGGTCAGGAGTTTGAGACCAGCTTGGCCAACATGGTGAAACTCCACCTCTACTAAAATACAAAAATTAGCTGGGCATGGTGGCAGGCACCTCTAATCCCAGCTACTGGGGAGGCTGAGGCAGAGAATCACTTGAACCCAGGAGGCAGAGGTAGCAGCGAGCTGAGACTGCGCCACTGCACTCCAGCCTGGGCGGCAGAGAAAGATTCTGTCTCAAAAAAGTAAAATAAATTAAAAAAAAAAACCATACACACACACACACACACACATATACAAAAGGCAGAAGAATGAAAAACAAAAATAGGAACAAAGAACAAGGACAACAAGCAGAAAACAGTAACAAATATGGGAAATATTACTCAAACTATACCAGTAATCAATTTGAATGTCAATAGTCTAAGTTAAAAATTATTATTATTATTTTCTTTTAAGACAGAGTTTCACTCTTTTGCCCAGGCTGGAGTGAAGCAGTGTGATCTTGGCTGACTGCAACTTCCATCGCCCAAACCCCCCAACTCCCCCAAAGGTTAAAGCCATCCTCCCGCCTCAACCTCCTCAGTAGCTGGAATTACAGGCGCCTGCCACCATGCCTGGCTAATTTTTCTATTTTTAGCAGAGACAGGGTTTCGCCATGTTGGCCAGGCTGGTCTCAAACTCCTGACCTCAGGTGATCCACCTGCCTCAGCCTCCCAAAGTGCTATGATTACAGGCATAAGCCACCATGCCTGGCTATTTTTTTTTTTTTTTTTTTAGACAGGTGTCTCAATATGTAAACCAGGCTGCAGTGAATAGTGCTATCTTAACTCACTGCAATCCTCCACCTCCCGGGTTCAAGCAATTCTCCTGCCTCAGCCTCCTGAGTAGCTAGGATTACAGGTGCCTGCCACCATGCCTGGCTAATTTTTCTATTTTTAGTAGAGACAAGAGTTTTGCCATGTTGGCCAGGCTGGTCTCAAACTCCTGACCTCAAATGATCCCCCACCTCAGCCTCCCAAAGTGCTGGGATTACAGCCATGAGCCACCATGCCCAGCCTAAAAGTTAAGACAGACTGTGGGCCAGGTGCAGTGGCTTGTGCCTGTAATCCCAGTAGTTTGGGAGGCGAAGGTGGGTGGATCACTTGAGGCCAGGAGTTCGAGACCACCCTGGCCCACATGGTGAAACCCTGTCTCTACCAAAAATACAAAAAAACAACTAGCCAAGTATGGTGGCCCATGCCTGTACTCCCAGCTACTCAGCAACAGAGCGAGACTCCATTTTAGAAAAAAAAAGAGACTGTTGGGGTGGATCAAAAAACAAGACCCAAATATATGTTGTTTACAAAAAATCCATTTTAAATATAAAGATCCATATAGATTAAAAGTAAATGGATTGAGAAAATATACCATACTAATACAAATCAAAAGAACTAAATAGGAGTAGTTATATTAATGTCAGACAGACTGGACTTCAAAGCGAGAAAAATCATTAGGAAAAAAAGGGTATTTCATAACAATAAAGAGGTCAGTTTCCCCAAGACGACCGTGTCCCCATCCCTAACATGTATGTGCTTAACAACAGAGCATCAAAATATGTGAGACAAAAACTGATAAAACCATAGGAGAAATAGATGAATCTACCATGATGCCTGGAGACTCCAATTCCCTCTATCAGAAACAGACAGATCTAGCAGGCAAAAAATCAGTAAGGACACAGTTAAACTCAACACCATCAATTATCTGTATATAACTGACATTTATAGACTTCATTCAACAATAGCAGAATTCACAGTCCTCTCAAGCTCACATGGAACATTTACCAAGACAGACCAATCTGAGGCTTCAAAATACACTTTATCGAATTTAAAAGAATAAAAATCAAACAGTATCTACTCTTAGACCACAATGGAATTAAACTAAAATCAGTAACAGAGGGTAACTGGAAAATCCCAAAATACACAGAAGTTCAAAATAACACATGGGTCAAAGAAGAAATCTCAAGAGAAATTTTAAAAGATTTTGAATTCACTGAAAATCAAAACACAGCTAATCTGTGAGGTGCAACAAAGTACTTCTCAGAGGAAATTTCACAGCACAGAAATTTATACCATTTCTGAAATCCAAACTGCTTTGAGCATCATGTTGGCACTCAAAAGTTTCAAATTTTGGAGGATTTCTATTGTCAGAGGTTCAGATTAAAGACACTCAACCTGTAGAAGATTTCCCGCTAATACCAAAAATAAGGCAAGGACATCCTCTCTCACCACTTCGTTTCAACACCATACTGTAAGTCCTAGCTAATGCAGTAAGAAAAGAAAGAAAGAAAAGCAAAGGAAAAGTATAAAGATTAGAAAGGAAGAAATAAAACTGTCTTCACAGATAACAAGATCATCTATATAGAAAATAAAATTTTAAAAACCCTCCTGGAACTAATAAGTGATTGTAGCAAAGTAACAGGATACAAGGCTAATATTAAAAAGTCTATTATTTTCCTATATACCAGAAATGAACAAGTAGAATTTGAATTTTAAAACACAATACCATTACATTAGCACTCCAAAACATGAAATACTTAGGTATAAATCAAATAAAATATGTGTAAGATTTCCATGAGGAAAATTATAAAACTCTGGTAAAAGAAATCAAAGAATTAAATAAATGAAGAGCTATTCTGTATTAATAAATACAAAGATTCAATATTTTCAAGATGTCAATTCTTCCCAACTTGTTCTATAGATTAATGCAATCCGTATCGAAATCTCAGCAAATTATTTTGTGGATATTGACAAACTGATTCTAAAGTTTACAAGAGATGGCAAAGACTTGGGCTAGCCAACACATATTAAGGGAGAAGAACAAAGTTCTTCTTCTCAAACTCACATGAAACATTTACCAAGACAGACCACATTTTAGGTCTTAAAATACACTTTAACAAATTTAAAAGAATAGAAATCATACAGTGTCTGCTCTTAGACCACAATGGAATTAAACTAAAATCAGTAACAGAAAGATAAGTGGAAAATCCCAAGATAGCTGACACTACCCAACTTCAAGACTTACTATAAGGCGCCTTGGGAGGCTGAGGCAGGCAGATCACGAGGTCAGGAGTTCAAGACCAGCCTGGCTAACATGATGAAACTGCATCTCTACTAAAGATGCAAAAAATTAGCTGGGCATGGTGGTGCACGCCTATAATCCCATCTATTCAGGAGGCTGAAGCAGGAGAACTGCTTGAACCCAGGAGGCAGAGGCTGCAGTGAGCCGAGATCATACCACTGCACTCCAGTTGGGGTGACAGGGTGAGACTCTGTCTCAAAAAACAAAAAGTCTTATTACTTACTATAAGGTTACAGCAAATAAGATAGTGTGGTATTGGCAAAAGAGCAAACAGATTATGAAACAGAAATCAGAGCCTAGAAACAGACCCACATAAACACAGTCAATGGACCTTTCACAAAAGAATAAAGGCAATATAATGCAGCTAGTCTTTTCAACAAATGGTGCTGGTATAACCGGATATCCACATGCAAAAAAAAAAAAAATCTAGATACCATAACTTACACCCTTCACAATAATTAATTCAAAATAGATCACAGACCTAAATATAAATGCAAAACTATAAACCTCTGAGAAGGTAACACAGGAAAAAACTCAGATGACCATGGGTATGGTGATGATTTATTAAGTAAAACAACAAGGCAAGATCCATAAAAAAAAATCAGTAATAAGCCTAATTAAAATTAAAAATTTCAACCCTGCAAAAGATAATGTCAAGAAAATGAGAGAAAAGACACAAACAGGGAAAATATTTGTAAAAGACATATCTGATAAAGTGCTGTTATTTAAAATACATAAAGAACTCTTAAAACACAACAGTAAGAAACAATCTGATTAAAAAATGAGCCAAAGGCTATAACCTTCTTTGTATCTCAGCAAAGAAGATATACAGATTGCAAGCAAGCACAAGAAAAGATAATCTACATCCTATGTTATCAGGGAAATATACTACATACATAGTATGTAGTATATACAACATACCTAGAATGGCCAAAATACAGAACACTAACAACCCGAAATACTGGCAAGGATGTGGAGCATCAGGAACTTATATTCGTTGCTCGTGGGAATGCAAAATTGTACAGTCACTTTGAAAGACAGCTGGTGATTTCTTACAAAAACTAAACATACTCCAAATGTATAATACAGCAATCATGCTCCTTGGTATTTATCCAAAGGAGCTGAAAACGTATGTCTACACAAACACCTGCACACAGACATGTATGTCAACTTTACTCATAACTGCCAAATTTTGGAAGCACTCAAGATGTCCTTCAGCAGGCAAATGGATAAACTGTGGTATATCTACAGAATGAAGTATTATTCAGCACTAAAAAGAAATGAGCTATGAAGCCATGAAAAGATAAGAGGAAACTTAAATGTATATGACTGAGTGAAAGAAACTAATCTGAAAAGGCTACATACTATGTGATTCCAATTATATGACATTCTGGAAAAGGCTAAACTATGGAGACTACAAAAAGATCAGTGGTCATCAGGAGTTCAGGAGGTGGGTGATAAATTGGCAGAGCACAGATTTTTAAGGCAGTAAAACAACATAGGACAGTATCATGGTGGATATATATCATTATACATTTGTTCAAACTCGTCAGATGTCTGAGACCAAGAGTAAGTCCTATTGTAAACTAAGGACTTTGGGTGGATTATGATGTATTAATGGAACCTCATGAAATACAGTAAATATACCACTCCAGTGGAAGATGTTGATAATGAAAGATGCTATGCAAGTATGTGGGCAGGGAATATACAGGAAATTCCCATACCTTCCTCTCAATTTTGCTATGAACCTAAAACTGCTCTAAAAAATAAAGAATAAAGTGTTAAATATTGACCGTCATTTAGTAAACACAATGTTCTGATATTTTACAATGAAATGTCTGAGCCACTAAGTTTTATTGTATAAATTTCCTTATCTGAATTCATTTAATGTCCAGGGAAATAAAACTCAGTTACAAAAAAATAAAATTACAGAAAAAAAACTCGATTACAAAAAAATAAAATTAGAAAAACTTATTACAAAACTACAGTAATCAAGACTATGTGGTAATGGCAAAAACAAAGACTTATAGATCAATGTTATGGAATTAAGAGTTCAGAAATAAAATCTTATATTTATGGTCAAGTGATTTTTGACAAGAGATCCAAGACCATTCAGTGAAAGAAAAGTCTTTTCACAGAACGGTGCTGAGACAACTAGAAATCACCACTAAAAAAAAAATAAATAAACTTGGACCCTTACTTTATACCATATAAAAATTAACTGAAAATAGACCAAAAATCTAAACAGAAGTGCTAAAACTATACAACTCTTAGAAGAAAACATAGGTATAAATCTTCACGACCAGTGAATAATCAAGTTTCTTAAATATGGTACCAACGGCCCAAGCAAACAACAAAAATAAATTAGACTTTTTAGTGTCCTTTAATGTAAAAACTTTTGTACATTAAAGGGCACTATGAAGTAAAAAGACAACCCATAAAATGAAGGGAAATATTTGCAAATCATTTATCTGATAAGAGTCCGAGAAAACACAAACATAACTCAACAACAAAGACAAACAATCCAATTAAAAATAAGTAAAGGATTTAAATAGACATTTCTCCAAAGAAGGTATGTAAGTGACTTATACGCATATAAAAAGATGCTCAACATCATTAGTCATCAGGGAAATAAAAACCAAAATCACAACAAATTACCACTTCATATGATCACAGGATGATCATAAGCATTTTTTAAAGAAACAGAAAATAACAAGAGTTGGCAAAGATGTCAAGAAACTGGAACCCTATATGTTGGAATGTAAAATGGTACAGTTCTTTGGAAAACAGTTTGATACCTCCTCAAAAAGTGAAATATCGGCCGGGCGAGGTGGCTCACGCCTGTAATCCCAGCACTTTGGGAGGCCGAGGCGGGTGGATCACAAGGTCAAGAGATTGAGACCATCCTGGCCAACATGGTGAAACCCCATCTCTACTAAAAATACAAAAATTAGCTGGGCGTGGTGGCGCACACCTGTAATCCCAGCTACTTAGGAGGCTGAGGCAGGAGAATTGCTTGAACCCAAGAGGCGGAGGTTGCAGTGAGCTGAGATCGCGCCAATGCACTCCAATCTGGTGCCTGGCGACGGAGTGAGACTCTGTCTCAAAAAGTAAATAAATAAATAAGTGAAATATCCATTTACCATATGACCTAGCAAGTCTACATCTAGGTATACTGCCAAGAGAACCAAAAACTTACAACACAAAAAAATTTGTTCACAAATGTTCACAGCAGCAATATTCGTAATCGCCAAAAAATAGAAACAACCCAAATATCCAACAACTGATGAACAGACTAAATGTGGTATATCTGTACAATGAAATATTTATTCAGTCATAAAAAGGAATTAAATACTGACATATATGACATGGATGAACCTTGAAAACATCACACTAAGTGAAAGAACCCTGACATTAACAGCCATATATTGTATGACTCCATTTACACAAAACGTCCAGAACATGCACAGTGTAGAAAGTAGATTAGTGATTGCTAACTGCTAAATGGAGGGAAAATGTGACTGATAATTGGTACTCTTTTTCAGATGATAAAATTAATGGAATTAAATAGTGGTAATGGCTTCTCAACTTTACAAATACACTAAAAACCACCAAATGGAACACTTAAAATAGATAAATTTTATAGTATATGAGCTATATCTAAATTTTTAAAAAATAAATGTCCACTTCTAGTCAAGATGTCATCACACAGACCAGATTTATCATCATGCTTGTAACAACTAAAAAACAGCAAAATATACATTCTTTTTAAGTGTACAAGAAACATTTATCAATAGGGATGATATGCTGGGCCACAAAACAAATCTTAATATATTTAAATAAAAGACTACAAGTCATTGAAAGTATGTTCTCTGACCAAAATGGAATTAAATTACAAATCATTAACATAAAGATACGTTTGAAAACTAAGAAATAACAGATGGCCATAGAAATAACAGATGGTCAAAGAAGAAATTACAAAATAAATTAAAAAGTATTTTGAACTCAATGAAAATAAAAATGCAACATATCTCAATTTATGGATTACAGCTAAAACAATATTTAGAAGATAATTTACAGCAGCAAAAAAAAAAAAACCCTATTAGAAAAGACAACAGTCTCATATCAACAACCTCAGCTTCTACTCAAAAAATTACAAAACAAAGAGCAAATGAAACCCAAAAAAACAGAAAAACGACAGAGACAATTAATGAGACCAGAGGCTGGTTCTTTGAGAATACAAAATTAATAAGCCTCTAGCCAGGCTAATCAGAAAAAAAAAGGCGAGAACACATAATATCAGTAATGAGAAACACAATAACATACATTACAGATTTTACAGATATTTAAAGACATAATGGAATATTATGAACAATTTTATGTCAATAAATTCAACAATTTACATAAAATAAATTCAGTGAAGCACACATATTAAGGTTCACTCAAGACATAGATACCTTGAATAGTTTACTTTTACTAAATAAATGGAATTATAGTTAGACATTTCCCAGGAAAAAAAAAAGACCCACTTGACAAAATCCATCAGCGATTTATGATGATAGCTCTTAGCAAGTTAGGAATAGAGAACAGCCTCAACCTGATAACAAGCATCCATGAAAAAACTGCTGGTATTATACTAAATAATAAGAGACAATGTTCTTAGGCCAGGCACAGTGGCTCATACTTGTAATCCCAGCACTTTCGGAAGTTGAGGTAGGAGGTATCACTTGAGCCCAGGAGTTCAAGACCAGACTGGGCAACATACTGAAACCCCACCTCTACAAAAAAAAAAAAAAGAAAGAAAGAAAGAAAGAAAAAAAGAAATTCGTTGGGGTGGTGACACACACCTATGGTCCCAGCTAACTCAGGAGGTTGAGGTGGTTAGATAGCTTGAGCCCAGGAGGTTGAGGCTACAGTGAGCCATGACTGTGCCACTTCACTCCAATCTGGGTAAAAAAGGGAGACCCTGTTTTCCCTCCAAGATCAGAACAAGGCAAGGATGTCTGATCCCACTCCTTCGATTCAATCTTATAGTAGAATACTAACCAGTGAAATAAGTCAAGAAAATGAAATAAAAGGAATCCAGACTAGAAAAGACATAAAACTATCTTAATTCTCAGATGACTTGATTATTTACATAGAATATCCTATAAAATTTTAAGGTTTTCATATATTAAAAAAAGCTATTGAATTAATATAAGAGTTTGGGAGGTTTCCACAATACAGATGAATATGTAAAAATAAATGGGGCAGAAAATGTAACCACAATGTGGAACTACCAGATGTCTATTAGAATGTCTTTTTTAAAAAAAACTGAGCACACCAAATGCTGGTGAGGACACGGACCAACTGGAATTCTATATACTAACGGTGGAATGTTAAATGGTATAATGATAATGGAAAACAAATGGTTTCTTAACAAGTTAAGCAGGTACCTACCATATGACCCATTAATTCCACTCAAAAGTATTTATCAATAAAGAATAAAAGCATATGTCCACACAAAGCCTGTACACAACTATTCATGGCAATTTTATTTGTAATAGTCCTCAACTGGATAGAACCCAATGTCCACTGACCGGTGAACAGATACAAAAATTATGATTTATTCATACAATAAATGCTCCTCAGCAATAAAAAGTAATAAATTATTGATACACTCAACAACATGAATCCCAAAATAATTATTCTAAGTAAAATTTAAAGTAAAAGAAGCCAAATGAGAAAAGGATACATAGTCAATGATTCCATTTATATAAAATTCTAGAAAATGCAAACTGATTTATAGTGACAGAATAAAGATCATTGGTTCACTGGGGTTGAGGGAAATGGTAAGGAATGAGAGGGCACATGAGCAAACTTTTAGGGGATGACTGATATGTTCATCATCTAGAATGTGCTGATGAGTTTGTGTATGTTTACATGTGTTAAACATACATATAGTACACCTATGCACAGCTAATTATATCTCTATAAAGCTTTTTAAAATCTCTATAAAAATTTAAGCATAAATCTAAGAGGTAATTCACAAAGGTAAAAGTTATTATACAATAACAAAAAGTAATTAGGCTGGCAACATTCTTACCAGCGACAGTGAATGCCAGTAAACATTTGTAAAAGACCTTCAAAGCTACAGAGTGGGCAGGGCACAGTGGCTCACACATGTAATTCCAGCTCTTAGACAGGCTAAGACTGGCAGATCACTTGAGGCCAGGAGTTTGAAACCAGCCTAGCCAACATGGCAAAACTCAGTCTCTACTAAAAATTCAAAAATTAGCTTGGCATTATGGCACAGACCACAATCTCAGGAGGCTGAGGCATGAGAATCACTTGAACCCAGGAGGTAGAGGCTGCAGTGAGCCAAGATTGTGACACTCCACTCTAGCCTGGGAGACAGAGTGAGACTCAATCTCAAAACGAACAAACAAAAAAACTACAGAGTGAAAATAATGTCCAAACTAGAATCCTGTGTCCACTCAGATCACCAATCAAGTACAAAAGCAGAGAAAAAAGGTACATTTAAACTTGTAAAAAAATGTTGGGACAGACACGGTGGCTCACGCCTATAATCCCAGCATTTTGGGAGGCCAAGGCGGACGGATCACCTGAGGCCAGGAGTTCAAGTTCAGCCTGGCCAGCATGGTGAAACTCCATTTCTACTAAAGATACAAAAATTAACCAGGCATGGTGGCGGATGCCCATGATTAGGAGGCTGAGGCAGGAGAACCGCTTGAACCTGAGAGATGGAGGTTGTAGTGAGCCAAGATCATACCGCTGCACTCCAGCCTTGGTGACAGAGCAAGACTCCGTCTCAAAAAATAATAATAATCATACCAATTAATCTAAAAAATATATACTCTTTGTCTCATCAATGAATAATTCATAAAGTGCCGCATATGTTTTAGGTGTTCCTGTTGATACTAAACTAAAAAAATAAATAAATCCATGATGGTATTTTCTTGGTCCAGCATGCCAGGGCAGGGGGCAAAAGTATAGACTATGAACAAATAAATGGATTTGTTAATTATAATGCCAGACAGTAAGCACTATCAAAAATATTACTACTATAAAGAGAAAGATACTGACCAGTAGTGGCATGCTATTTAATTAGGGTGGTCAGAGAATGCTGCTTTGGTAGGCAACATTTGAAAAGAGAGCTAAATAAAATGAGAAGGTAAGCTTTACAGGTAAGTGGGAGAAGAGAATTCTAGGTATAAGGCATAAAATATACAAGGCAGAGGTGTCCTTGGATCATCTTTTGAACAAATAACTGTAAAAAGACATCTTAAAACATGAAAAATATGGACTATATATTAGATAATACTGAGATAACAGTCAATATTATTAAATTACATAATGGCATTTTGGTTATATAAGAAAATGTCAATTGCTTTTTAGGCTTACATATGGGGTAAAATAATATGATATCTTTAGCAAGACTTCAACAAGGTGGATGGTGGAAAAAAAAAATATATAAAATGTGGCAAAATTTTGATAATTACTAAGTCTAGGTGATAAGTATGTGAAAAGTACATTTGAAATTTTTATAATAAAAGTTAAAAAGAAAAGGGCTCTGTTAGTTGGATCTGCTAAATTTGGGGTGCCTATGAGACATGCAACTGGACATGTTAAGTAGAGAGTTGGATATATAAACTCTGGGAAGAAGTAGAAGTCATTTTTTTAATTTTAGCCAAGGGACTAGATACGGTCACTTTGAGCTCGAGAGAAAAGAGGGTGAGAGGTACCAGGTCAGAGTCCTTGTGCAACCAACATTTGAAGGACAAGAAGTGGAGGAGTCAGCTAAGACAGAGATGTAGTGAGTCCACAGATTGGAATAGGAAGAAAACCAGAAGAGTGTGGCGGTAGCAAAAGCCAATAGAAAAAGTATTTCAAAAAAGAGGATATGTTTGAGTGATATGTCTAAAGTTTCTAAGAAGTGACCACTACATTTGCAGACATGAAGTCATGAAAGTAGTTTCAGTAGAGTAAATGAGATGGAAGCCTTTTGATAATATTAGAAAACTCATCTGCACTTTAAAAAATCTTGCCTATACTCTTCTAAATTCAAAATATAATTTTCTATTTTAATGTAAAACTTTATTCTCTCATTTTATTATACTCACAATCCCTTCTGGGAGGATTGGGACATTTCATCAAACACTTAACCACTTAGTATCAAAGCCCTTCATAGTTGAGAATTAACTATTACTTACACAGCCATCATGCACATTTAGGGTTGCTTCAAGTTTTAATCTTTGGATAAATTCTCTTCTTCCTGTTTAAAAGAAAAAAAAAATTAAATAAATCACACAATTTGTTGCTGAGAAAAATATAACATTGAAATTAGGAGCCTAGGATCTGGCATGACAAGGTAAATTCATGCTCTAATTTCAGCTCCACCATTTACAAACTGAGTGATATTGGGCAATTTAACCTCCTCCTAGGACTTAGTTTCCTCATTAGACTACCTCTGCCTCATGCAATGTGTGTTTGTTTGTTTGCTTGTTTGTTTTTTGAGACAGAGTCTCTCTCTGTCGCCCAGGATGGAGTGCAGTAGCATGATCTCAGCTCATTGCACCCTCCGCCTCCCAGGTTAAAGCAATTATCTTGCCTCAGCCTCCTGAGTAGCAGGGATCACAGGCACGCAGCAACATGCCCAGCTAATTTTTGTATTTTTAGTAGAGACGGGATTTCACCATGTTGGCCAGCTGGTCTCAAACGCCTTACCTCAAGTGATCCTCCCACATCGGCCTCTCAAAGTGCTAGGATTACAGGTGTGAGCCACCGTACCCAGTATGCAGTTATTTTAAGATCAAAATGATTCAAGGACAGAAAGGGCTTAGCACAGTATCTGGGTCACAATAAACACTCATACATTTCTTCATTCTTTCATTCTTTCAACAAATATTTATTGAGTACTCACTCTGTGTCAGATAAAGTACATTTTACAGTGGTAAAACAAGAAGATTTCTGCTTGCTTAGGAGAAAAACAATAAACAATCGGTATAAGTGCTACAAGTTAGTATAAATGCTATGCAGAAAAATGAAGCAGAAGAAAGAGATAAAAGGTGACTGGAGGTAAGGAGTAAAGTTTTTAATTTTAAATAGGATGGCAAACAGCAATAGTAAGCACCAACTATTTTTAAACGTCTCTCAATTTCAGAAATGTTAAAGTTAACATTACAATGATGAAATCTGGCATTAAAAATCAGCCTAAATGTCCATCAATAGCAGAATAGTTTAAATGTCCATCAATAGCAAAATAGTTTAAATGCAAAAACAGAGTAAGTTCCTTCTTTGAAAAAGAGAAATCTGTCCCTTTAAAGAATGAAACATCTTTACCAAACACAGATCAAAAAACATGTTTATTCAGAAGCTGTAATGAAAGAAGGCTGAATTTACAACAAAGAACAATAATTAAGTAATCAAGCTGATGAGATCTCTCATAAAATTAAATCTGCCTATACTTTCTGTATACTGTCACAAGGGGCAGATTTCTCTATTAGGCTTTCTTGCCATTCCATATAAAGATCAAGAGCCTCTTGAAGCCAATTTGTTTTATTTCTGTCTCCATGTTATTTAACTGCTAAGATGGCTAGGTAAAGGATGAACATATAGGTTAAAAAATAATTATGGCTAATTATGGGGGCTTTTATTTTGGGGAGGGAGATGCTCTATGGTTTCTAAATTTACTGGAATAAAACAACCTAGAGATATTCAGTAAAGTGTTTTCATGAACTAGGTTGTACTTTAGATATTTAACTTCTCAAATCTGATTTTTCCTTGTAAAAAGATTTGAACTGCAATAAAAATATAAATTTTTAAAAAATCATTTCCTTTTGGCCAAAGGCTTGGTAATCTCGTTGAGTTATAAATTAAGAGTTACGAAACAAAGTATTAAAATTAAAATATGACAGCAATTAAAACTCATTAAAATATTAAAGTATTGGAAACTTCTTTTGTCAAATTTTTTAAACCTGGGTTTGAAAACATGGCTCTAGCCATTTCAGTCTGGAGAAAATGGTGGCAGAACATAAGAACAGAAAATAAAGTAAGTTGTTTTTAGCAAGAACTCTTATATATGACATTTGTACATTAGAACATGCACAGAGGCCTAATATATTGTGGTTGAACAGATAGCATTTGAATGACATTTTTATACATGACTTTGGAGATAAAATTGATTGCATTGTCCAGACATCTCATAAAGTGTGCTTCTAGAACAAACTAGCAAAAATATCCACTACCCTTTTAGTAATTAAATGTTAATACACCAAGAAATAGAAGCTAAAAGCCACCATAAAATAAGAATGGTACATTAATAAAACTGAACCTCTTCAAACTAAAATAAAAATAAACTCACATCTGAATGCTATTAAAAGCTGCAAAGGGTCTGGCCTATTTGCAAGGTAACCAATTGGACTGCTACCATTTCTTGGATGCTAGCAAAAGACACTAGACTCCTAAGTCAGAGGCAAAAAACAGTTTTAATACTCATGTACAGCAAGCAGTATGAGCTTCAAGTTCACATTGGTTCCTCTTGTCCTCCAAGTCCCATAGGGTAACTTGGAGAGGGCTGGATGGATACTGTGCATGTAATGGGTTTCAATCACAGCTGAGAAATCTTGAACTGGGGGAACCCAAATCTTATATCAAGCAAACCTGCCTGACCTTTATCCCTAAGAAGACATTATCAAACTGAACAACAAACTTGTCCTTGGCTTGAAAGGGAGATGGTATATCTTCCAAGGCTATTCACTATACAACCCTCACTAAGAAGACAGTCCAGAACAAAACAACTAGTTCCTCTACTCACAAGACGTGCAGAAACGCCAAAAAGCTATGAAGAATCTTCTCCCAAGAATTACACATTTGTTATGGATGATCTTACCACTGCGGCTTCCAACTCAAGGCTTTCTGCACCTCAAGTTGCCTCTTATAATTCTGTCTCTACTCTGGCATTCTTTTGATATTAATAGGTTATAAACTCCATATGAAGAACACACCTTCGTTCACTCATGTATTCCAAATGCCTAATACAGTGCCTACCACAAAGTGTGCGTTCAATATACATTTGCTGAATCAGTGAATAAATGACTGGGATCATGATATTCATTCTGTTCTGGAATCTGTATTATCATTCAATAACACATGATGAATGTATTTCAATAACAATAAATATATAGCTATCGCTAATTTTTAATGGTTGTGTGATCGTTAAGCCATTAAATAAATTACAGCCTTTTAATTTATTTATTCACATACCTATCTCCTTTACTAGACTAGTTGAGAATTAATAATTACTTATAGAGATGCTTGGGGCAAGAAATGTTGGAATTAAGTTTAATATGACTTGAAACATACTACACTTAGGCTGGGCAAAACTTATTTTCTCAGAGCCTTAGTTCTCACTTGGGGGTGACAAACTCTACCAAGGAAAGACAAAATACAGAATTATTTCATCCTTGGCACAGCACAGGACAGATGACTGCTAGTTAAGAGATTCATAGATCCAGATATGAGAAACTCATCAATCACCAAACAAATACAGTGTAAAAAAGGTCTTCACCATGGCAACATTATAACCAGATTGTCTGAAGTCAAAGAGAAAGGGTGAATCCTAAAAACAGCAAGAGAAAAAAGCATCTAAAAACAGTTTAAAAAAAAAAAAAAAAAAAAGGACTAAGAAAGCCATTACATAATATTAAAGAGACCAACTCAGCAAGAATATATAACAATTCTAAATATATATTTGCACCCAACACTGGAGTACTCAGAGTCACAAAACAAATATAACTAGACCTAAAGAAGAGATACACTGTAATACAATAGTGGGAAACTTCAACACCCTACTTATAGCATTAGACAGATAATCTAGATGAAGAATCAGCAAAGAAACAATGGACTTAAACTGGACTTTAGACCAAATGATCTTAACAGACATTTACAAAACGTTCTATCCAACAACTGCAGAATATACAATATTTTTGTCAGCACATGGAACCCTTGTCAAGCTACAAAACAAAGGCTCAACAAATTTTTTAAAACTGAAATCACATCAAGTACCTTCTCAGACAACAGCAGAATAAAACCAGAAATCAACACCAAGAGAAACTTTACAAACCATACAAATACACAGAAAATAAACAATATGCTCCTGAATAACAATAGGGTCAATTAAGCAATTAAGACAGAAATTTTTAAAAAATTTTTTGAAACAAATGAAAATGGAAACACAACATACCAAAACCTGTAGGATACAGCAAAAGCAATGCTAAGAAGTACACAGCAATAAATTCCTGCAACAAAAAAGTAGAAAGATTACAAATTAATAATCTAAGAATGCACCTCAGGGAACTAGAAAAGCAAAACAAACCAAACCCAAAACTAGCAGAAGAAAAGAAATAAAGATCAGAGCAGAACGAAATGAAATATGGACTAAAAAAAGCCACAAGTCGATGAAATGAAAAGCTGGTTTTTCAAAGAGATAAAAAAACTGATAAACTACTAGCCAGACTAACCAAGAAGGAAGGGAGAAGAGTCAAATAAAATCAGAAATGAAAAATGAGACATTACAACTGATTCCACAGAAGTACAAAGATCATAGACTATAATGAATGATATGCTCACAAACTAGAAAACCCACAGGAAATAGATATATTCCCAGAAAAGTACAACCTACCAAGACTGAACCAGGAAGAAACAGAAAATCTGAACAGACCAATAATGAGCAGCAAGAATTAATCAGTAATTTTTGCAATCTCCCAACAAAGAAAAACCTAGTACCAGATGGCTTCACAGCCGTTCTACCAAATGTACAAAGAAGAAATAATATCAATACTCCCGAAACTATTTCAAAAAAAATCAAGGACAGACCTCTCCCTAACTTATTCTATAAGGCCATTATCACCCTGATACCAAAATCAGAAAAGGATACAAAACAAAGGACACAGAATAAAAAGAAAACTACAGACTAATGAACACAGATGCAAAAATCCTCAATACAGATGCAAAAATAATAGCAAACCAAATCCAACACCAAATCAAAAAGATGATCAAGTGGGTTTTTTACCAGGAATGCAAGGATGGGTCAACATATGCAAACCAATAAATGTGATACATCATATCAACAGAATGACGGACAAAAACCATATGATCATCTTAACAGACATGAAAAAGAATTTAATAAAATTAAACCTCCCTTCATAATAAAAACCCTCAATAAACTAGGCATAGAAAGATTATATCTCAAAATAATAAAGGCCATATATGATAAAATTTTAACTAACATCATACCAAATGGGGAAAAGTAGAAAGCATTCCTTTAAAAACTGGAAGAAGCCGGGCTAGTGGCTCACGCCTGTAATCCCAGCACTTTGGAAGGCCGACGTGGGCGGATCACCTGAGGTCAAGAATTTGAGACTAGCCTGACCAACATAGAGAAACCCCATCTCTACTAAAAATACAAAAAATTAGCCAGGTGTGGTGGCGCATGCCTGTAATCCCAGCGACTCAGGAGGCTGAGGCAGGAGAATCGCTTGAACGCAGGAAGCGAAGGTTACAATGGCGCCATTGCACTCCAGCCTGGGCAACTAGAGCAAAAAAACTCCATCTCAAAAATAAAGAACTGGAAGAAAACAAGGATGCCTACTTTCACCACTCTTCAATCTAGTACTGGAAGTCCTAACCAGAGCAATGAGGCAAGATAATGAAACAAAAGGCATCAAAAATATAAAGGAAGAAGTCAAATTATCCCTGTTTACTGATGACATGATATTACATCTAGAAAAACCTAAAGACTCCACACAAAAACTCTTAGACTTGGTAAATGAATTAAGTAAAGTTGCAGGATACAAAATCAACGTACAAAAATCAGTAGTGTTTCTACACACCAATAATGATTCAAGATGAGAACCAAATGAGGAACACAATCCCATTTACAATAGCTACAAATAACAACAACAAAACCCTAGGAATATATTTAACCAGAGGTTAAAAACCCCTACAAGGAGAATTAGAAAACACTGCTAAAAGAAATTACACATGACACAAATGGAAAAACATCCCATGATCACTGGATATTCAGAAGAATATCAATAAAATGACCATACTATCCAAAGCAATCTACAGATTTAATACAATCCTTATCAAAATACCAAGATCATTTTTTGCAAAATTAGAAAAAAAATCCTAAAATTCATATGGAACCAAAAACGAACCCCAATAGCCAAAGTAATGCTGAGCCAAAAGAATAAACCTGGAGACATCATATTACCTGACTTTATATTACAAGACAATACTAACCAAAACAGCATGTTACTGGTATAAAAATAAGACACACGGGTCAATGGAACAGAATAGAGAACCCAGAAATAAAGCCACATACTTGCAGCCAACTGATGTTTGACAAAGCTGACAAGAACATATATTGCGGAAAGGAAACTCTCTTCAATCAATGGTGCTGAGAAAATTAGATATACATATGCAGAAGATGAAACTGAACTCCTATCTCTCACCAATATATAAAAATCAACTTAAGATGGATTAAAGACTTAAATGTAAGACTCAAAACTTTAAAGATACTAGAAAACAGACAAATGGACTCAATTAAACTAAAAAGTTTCTGCATGGCAAAAGAAATAACAGAATGAAGAGACAACCAACTCTGTTGAATAACAGAAAATATTTGCAAATTATTCATCCAACAGGAGACTAACATCCAGACTATACAAGGAACTCAACTCAAAAAAAATCAAATAATCCTATTAAAAAGTAGGCAAAGAACATGAATAGACATTTTTCAATAGAAGATAAATACCTAACATATATGAAAAAATGCTCAACATTAACAATCATAGAAGAAATGCAAATCAAAACCATAATGAGATATCACCTTATCCTAGTCAGTATGGCTTTTATTAAGTAGGCAAACAAAGCTGGTGATGATGCGAAAAAAGGGAACTCTTACACACCATTAGTGGGAATGCAAATTAGCACAGCCTCTATGGAAAACAGTATGGAGATTTCTCCAAGGATTAAAAATAGACCTACCTTTCCATCCAGCAATCCCACTACTAGGTTTTTACAAAAAAGAAAGTAACATATCGAAAAGATATGTGCAGTAGTATGTTTACTGCAGCACTAGTCACAATAGCAAAGATATGGAATCAACCTAAGTGTCCATCAATGGATGAATGGGTAAAGAAAATGTGGTATATATACACAATGGAATACTATTCAGCCATAAGAAAGAATGAAATGTCATATACAACAATATGGATAAACTGGAGGTCATTATCTTAAACAAGCCAGGCACACAAACACAAGTATGACATCTTCTGACTCCTAAGTGTGTGCTAAAAAAATGTGTTCACATAGACACAGGGAGTGGAATGATACATAACAGAGTGGAAGAGTAAGGAAGTGGGAGGTAGGAAGATGATAAGAAATTAGTTAATGGGTATAAAGAAGCTTATTCAGGTGATGGATACCCTAAAAGCCCTCACTTGACGACAGCACAATCTATACATGTAACAAAATTGCATATGTACTCTGTAAATTAAAGTAAAAATATATAAAAATGTCATCTAAAATATCATTAAAAATAAGAAATATTTAAGGATAAACCTAACACCCAAAAATATAAATCACTGCTGAATCAAAGAATGCTTAATACATGGAGATAAACCAGAATCATAGATGAGAAGATTCACTATTGTAAACATGTCACTTATCCCTGAAATAATATATAGATTCAATACAAAATCCCAAGTCTTTTTGTAGAAATTGACAAGCTGGTTCTAAAATTTTTATACAACTTGAAAGGGTTAAGAATAGCCAGAATAATTATCAACGAAAAAACAAAAAAAACCAAGTTTAAAGTATCACACTAGCTGATTTCAACACTTGCTATAAAGACATGAAGTTAGATCAATGGACTGTGGCTAAGAAATTGACTTATACATTTATGGTCAATTGATTTTCAACAAAGAAAAAAAGATAGTCTTTTCACACATACTACTGGATCAATTGCACATTAATATGCAAAGGAATGAAACTTGACTCTCACAACATATGCAAAACTTAACTCAAAATTGTTCACGGACCTAAACGTAAGACTTAAAAAGAGAAAAATCCCCAAGAAAAAAAATAAAAATTTTTGTTACCTTGGATTAGGTAAAGATTCTTAGGACGTAAAAAGTATGAACTATAAAAGAACCTGTTAAGAAAAAGACATAAACTGGGAGAAAATATTTGTAAAATACATATCTGATTAAGGACTTGTTATATAAAGAATTACAGAATTCTTACAATATTAAAAAGGTAAACCTGAACACTTAACCAAAGTATACAGATGACAAAACAAAACCCACAAAAGGATACTCAACATCATTAATTATTAAAGAAATGCAAATTGGTGGCTCATGCCTGTAATCCCAGCACTTTGGGAGGCCAAGGAAGGTGCATCACCTGAGGTTGGGAGTTCGAGACCAGCCTGGCCAACATGGAGAAACCCCCATCTCCATTACAGAATTAACCAGGTGTGGTAGCACATGCCTGTAATCTCAGCTACTTGGGAGGCGGGGGAGGGGTAGTGCTGAGGCAGGAGAATTGCTTGAACCTGGGAGGTGGAGGTTGCAGTGAGCCCAGATTGCGCCTTTGCACTCCAGCCTGGGCAACAGAGGGAAACTCTGTCTCAAAAAAAAAAAAAAGAGAGTGAAATGCAAATTAAAACAAGATACATTTCTACACACCTACCAAGAAGGCTACAATTAGGAAGACTCACTACATCAAATGCTGATGAGAATGTGGAACAACTGGAACTCTCCTATACTGCTGG
This sequence comes from Cacajao melanocephalus, assembly GCA_963573385.1. NCBI lineage: Eukaryota > Metazoa > Chordata > Mammalia > Primates > Pitheciidae > Cacajao > Cacajao melanocephalus. The sequence goes on along the minus strand of CAUYLG010072350.1, from coordinate 62,228 downwards.
TGGGAATGCAGTATGGTACAAGTATTTTGGAAGACAGCCTAAAAGTTGCTTATAAAGTTAAACATACTAATCATACAACTCAGGAATCCTACAGTAGATATCTACCCAAGAAATGAAGATTTAAAAGTGTTCCACCCTAGTTGTTTTTTTCCAAAATGTACTTGAAGTTTCACTAATTACATCTTCCCTGTTAGCCATCAGGAGTGTTTAAAAAAATTTTTTTTTAAATCTCCTTCAAGTACTTGGGGAAGTACTAAACCTGAAGCAACATTAAATTACAACTATAAAAACTACACACCATCTAGAACAATTTTCCAAACCTCAAGCTGAGACTCAGTAGTGCATATTCTACTGTTTCAAGACCAACAGTTTTAGGAACATGAAAAAGAACAGAATGCATCCCATCTAGTAAGTCTTAATTTACATCTAGAGAATCCTTTATTTTCATTGTGTATATCACAGGTTGCCACATAAATGTATTTTTATCATGGATCATTTTAAAAACACTACAGCATACCTGTAACATAGGCTCTGTGCTACCAGAAGCTTCTAAACCTTCTAAGCACTTATAACTGGATTCATCCTATTTTAGGAAGCTATGAAACCCACAGTAGAGCTATCATAGTGTCTACAGTTGTTATGATTGTTAATATGCTTTTGGTATCTTAAGGAATTATCAGCATACTCTGTTTGTTACAATTGACAGTGATTTTTCAATACTAAAATCATACATTTTTCAGCTTTCATTGAAATTTCAAGACTAAAGAAACAAAATACGAATATTCCACTAACTTTTCTCCAATAGCTAAAAAAGGAGGCAAAAAGTCCAAAGGTACTAATCTTTGTACAATATACTATAACTTGGCAACACATTATGAAGAACCTGGTAATCCAGAATGCAGATGTATTCAAGATGCACTGAAGAGTAATCTACATGCAAAATTATCCATTTCAGAACATACTCTAAGGATACTTAAAGGACACTGACTTCATAAAAAGATGAGATTTCTATCTCCACTAAAAAATTGTCACTGGCTGCCTAATCATAATTTACACATTTTATACATTGTAATAGATAACTCCCTTGAAAAGTACCTTAAAATTACTTTTTTATCAATTACTATCTTTTAATTTTGAAGGGTTAGAAAGTTGTAGGAGTCTGCCCAAAAGGAAAGAAATATGAGTAGAAACAATGTATTGAAATAATTCTTTTATTAACAATGTTTATCTTTACAAAACTGTATATACATGGGAAAATAAAATTTGTGTGGCTAATAAATCACTGATTTCCAAAAGCACTACTCTACACCTAGTATAAAGTAATTTGAGAAACTATTACATTTAAACATTTAAACCTACAGGTATCTCTGCCTCCGGACTTTAATAATTATTCTTCAAAAAAAAAAATTCCAGGAGGCTGAGGTGGGAGGATGGCCTTGAGCCCAGGAGGTGGGGGCTGCAGTGAGCCATGATGGTGCCACTGTACTACAGCCTGGGGGACAGAGCAAGGCCCTGCCTCACCCTGTCCCCCCACCCCACCTCCCTTGGAAAAAAAGAATCCTACACTGAAATTTAGATCAGGCTCACAAAGATTAAAATCCCTGTCCTATCCTCTAAATCCGTGCTAGTCGAAAACAACACTCAATTGGCCCAGGTGAATCTTGTGAATTTGGGAGCTGTAAGTAAACACATCTTTTTGTCCTAAATAACATATGGGAAATTATTCACCTTCATTCCCACAACGTAATAGGAAGTTTTGTGAAGTATAATTTTCTTTGATGGGAAGAAAGGAGGTAATCAATCAGTTTAAGTAAAATCAATTACAAAGCTTGAATACTATTATTGAAAGGGCACATGCTATGATGAAATAACTGGAAATGCAAATGCTACAAGAAAAATTATCCATCTGTCCTATCCCAGTTTTACTATTTAGCAGTAATTCACTGCTAAAAATTTGAAGAAATACAAATAATGAAAATGTATCAGAAAAATACTCTACAACCCTACAACCATCATAATGTCTAAATACTGAAGTCCTAAAAAAGAATCTTATTTCCATAGGAAAATCCTAACTTGGAATTTGACTTTTAAAAGGAAGTCTTTATGAGAGTACTATATATATATATATATTTTTTTTTTTTTTTTGAGACAGAATGTCCCTCTGTCGCCCAGGCTGGAATGCATTGCTGCGATCTTTGCTCACTGCAACCTCAGCTTCCATGGCTAAAGCGATTCTCCTGCCTCAGCCTCCCAAAGAGGTGGGGCTACAGGCACATGCCACCACGCCCGGCTAATTTTTGTATTTTTAGTAGAGACGGGGTTTCAGCATGTTGGCCAGGCTGGTCTTGAACTCCTGACCTCAAGTGATCTACCTGCCTTGGCCTTTCTAAGTGCTAGGATTGGGTCGGGCGCAGTGGCTCATGCCTGTAATCCCAGCAGTGGCGAACGTCCACTTAAAGAAGAAATGCTGAGTACACAGTATGGTATTTCATGATGTTAAATACTACATAATAATTTAAAAGACAGAATGAATCTATTTAAGATCTCCAAAATGTGAAGAAGTGAAAACAATGTTTACAACATGACACCATGTATTCAGGTGTCTCTCTCTCACACACATGCAACACACACACACCCCCTAGCATTTGTACATGTATTTATGTGCTTGTAAGAATGCAAAGAAAAAGGTCTGGAAGAATATTCAGAAAACAGAAAATATTTCTAAGGGTGGCGGAGTGAAATTAAATGGGAGGGATCAAAGGGATTTTTGCTTCATTTTTGAGTTTTTACAAACAAAATGTATTCGTACGTTATTTGAGACACTAAAAAGCAAGAATTTAAAAAGTGCATGCTAACTTTCCTTAAATAATTTAAAAACCAGAACTGGTGGCTGTAATGAGATTTCATTTTCTTCTATTTACTTGAAACCAAAAACAAACGACAGCAACAAACACTTTTTACCTACCAAATGGCAAAACTGGAAAGAAAAATTTTTATTTGACGTTTGCCGTATCACCAAATAAAAAGAGTAAGAGTATATACATGAAGAAACAAAAAAGACCTTTTACTAAGTACGTCCATTTTTAAGACACCAAACTTTTTCGTTGACTCGGGCGTGACCCAGAATCCTCAAAAACAAAAAAGACATGTTATGCAAAACGAAAAAAAGTGGAATACTGCTCCCTCAAGTACTGAAGGTTGTTTTTAGAAAGCTTAACTAAGAAACTGTAAATGCCAAGTGTGTTTTCCAGGGGTGGGAAGAGAAACGTGAAACCCAACACCACCTTTAAGCGATCAAAACGAACTGAAGAGCAGAGTGGAACTGGGAGAGCGCGCGGGGGTGGGGAGAGCTCAGCTATCACTTTTAGGTTTTGGCTCAGCGCCGCAAAAACAGTTTACACGAATTCTGTCTGGAACGTGAAGTCCCTGAGGGTGGTCAACGTGTCGCAGCCGACATCTAAACCCCCTAGAGACTGAAGGCGAAGGTGGGCAACAACTTAGGTTCTTCGGCTGAGCGGGGAGAGCGCGCTGGAAAAGAGCAAAAGAGCCAACTTTTGCTCTAAACGCCGCAAGCTCCTGGAGGTTCCGCAAGTCTCCGGAGTCCCAACCCTTTAGCGACCCCAACACCTCTGCCCAGCGCCCGGCCCTCCGAGGAAAACCCAGCAAGGGCGGCGGCTGGCAGCAGTCACAGGGGGCTTGACCGTGGGAGGCACCGGCGCGGGGTTCGGCGACCGAGGCCCCACCCCACACCCCAGAGTCTCGGGGCGCCCCCGCCGAGGCGCTGTCCCACCTCCAACAGCCCCAGAGGCGCGCCCCCTCCCCCACTCTGGGCGGCGACCTCAGCGCCTCCGCCCCGGGGCCCCCGCTCACCCAGGTAGCGGCTCCGCAGCCGGGACGGGTCCTCCAGCCCGAGGGACCTTTTCCTCACGTCCCACAACAGGTGTGGGCAGGACCCACCCCGAGACATGGCTCTGCCTGAGCCGGGTGGGAGGGGAGACCACCGCGTGGGGGAGGGGAGGAGGGGGAGGGGACACCCGGATCAACACCCGAGCCGCACGGGCACCATCCGCGCGCCGGGCCTCCAGGGCGCAGCGTTAGATGGCGGTGGCAGCGGCGGCGCCTGGGCCCGAGAAGCCCGGCCGCACCCGGGCCGGAGCTCGCCTCATACTCTCCTCAGACTAACCAGAACATCCAAAGATCAGCAACAGTCTCCTCCCTCAGCCTCCCTCCAACAGGAGGAGGCGGAGGCGGAGGCGGAGGCGGAGGCGATGGCGACTCCTCCCTCTCCTCGTCCTGGACACCCTCCCCTCGAAGGCTTTCTCGCGAGATGACGACCACCCTGGGGACTGAGGCCAGTGCGCGCCGCGGCTGCCCTCACCCTGGAAGAGTGCATTCAGGCCATTCTACTAGATCCTTAAGTCGCTAGGGATAAAACAGGAGTAGAGAGAAAAGAGACTCAGTTTTGTAGTCTTTCGCTCATGAGTCTCCAGTCAAAAGAAGCGAGAGAATTGTACGGCATCATCTTTAGTTGAGGCACGGAAGGCCCGGAAAGCCCATTTTAACTACGGGCCTGCTTAATCAAAGTGAAGTGGCAATAGAGCCGGCGCAGCTTCACTTTCCCTTCTCCAACATGGCCTCGAAGGCAGGGAGGAGAAGGAGGAGGTTCCTTCTCGACTCCGCCCGCCCCTCGGGGCGGGCCAATCCTGTGGGGCCGCTCGGCCTGCGCAAGCGCCCTGACAACAGGGCGCTGGGTGGACTCGGTGAGGTGATCATTTTGGCACCTGTTGCCAAGGCTCCTCCTCCCTCTCTCCTGCGGGGGGCCGGAGGCGGGCCCGGGGCGGGCCATCGACAGCCCCCGCCCCCTCAACCTTACTGGGGCGCGGGCCGCAGCCTGTAGGTTCATTGCGGGGCGGGGAGAGCCGCGAGAAGGGCACTCCAGGCCAGAGGGGGACGCGAGACGCTGTGGCAAGAAAAAGTGACTAGCTGCCCTTCGTTGTCAGCCAGGGACGAGAACACAGCCACGCTCCCAGCCGGCTGCCCACGGTCCCTCGGCGGCGATGTCGGCCGCCGGTGCCCGAGGCCTGCGGGCCACCTACCACCGGCTCCTCGATAAAGTGGAGCTGATGCTTCCGGAGAAACTGAGGCCGTTGTATAACCATCCAGCAGGTAATGGACCCGGAATGACTTCTTATCGAGACCTTCTTTCCCCCTTCCTCTAAAATGGACCTTTTAGAGGCCCGCTAACAACTGCCACTAGAGGCATCCCGCAGCCCCAACCCCTTCCCTTCAAGGGAAGCCGTCTACTCTCCTAACCTCCCGCAGTTCACCTCTCCTGCAACATCTCTTCCAAAGCCAATGAATCTCAAGTCAGTGCCCTTCCCGACCTATATGGCATCCTCTCCCTTACGCACGATTCCAACCCAAACCTGATCTCCAAATGTGAGCCTTCTCAACTTCTGCTGCCACCAGAGGGTCTGGGGCCACCATGAAACTCTCATTCTCTTTCTCTTTGCGAATTGTGGCATATTAACCCACATGAGGCAGAGCTGGATGGGTGGCTTGTCGCACTGGAGGGTTTGGAGTAAAGGTCACACTTTATTCAGCTTCTGCTGGCGGAGGCCTGCAGACTGAGCCCTCCCCCAAACTGCATGCTTTACTTCACCCTTTACAGTCAGTGTCATTTCTCATCCCAGAGGTGCAGTGTGTTCCTTTAAGTCTATTCTTATTTATGAAATTGTTGAACAAGCTCTACCCAGAGCTTTTTTTGTGTGTGGAAAGACCTGGATATCATTCTCTTCTACCACTTATTAAGAGTTGTGACCTTGAGCAAAAGCCTAGATCTCCGTTTCTGTAAATGTGTGATCTGCGAGAATGACAGATAACATATGTGCTTGACTCTGTAAATGCTCAGTAAATGTTAGTTCTCTCTTGGCCTACTGGAAAACTGTGTTCTTTAGGCGGGGTTGGGGGGAGGGGGGAAGCTACTCTGTAAGAAACGGAAAGATTCCAGTCCCTTTATTAAATATCTAGAATTCTGTTACCTCTTCTGTAAAGTGGGTTGTAGTAATATTTATTTGGCTAGAGGCTAACATCAGATGTATTCTGAGGTTTCTTTCAAGCCTAAGACTTGGCAAACTAGAAAATGTGTTGTAAATGGAAAGACTGAGTGCTACCCAAAAAGTGGCTTTTCTCCTACATAGTTAAAATCTGTATTCTGCAGTTAGTATCATTAGGAAGGTTGTCTGTTTCCCTCGTTATCTGATTATGAAACAGCTCTCTGAAGAGTGAACTGGTTACTAAATATGATCTACAGTTTGATAATGGAATGAATTGAACATCTGGATTATACTTTAGTTTAACCCTTAATATTATTTACTGCAATATTGAACCCATTATAAAACTGATCATTAAGGAGTTTGTTATTGATTTTAAAAGTTTTTGTTTATTTGCGTTTTAGTTCTTTTAACATTCAATTTTTTCAGAATTATGCTGTGTTTTGTGGCAGAGATTTTCAGGAGGAGGGTTGAGCTATGCTTCTGTAATGATCTGGGCTTTACTGAGTCAACTGAATTTTGTGAAGCCACCTCTGACCCTCATAAACTTTGTGTTTGGGGTCTAGGATAAGGGCATGGCAGAGTAAGAGTAATTTTAAACTACTTAATACAAAATTGGAGGGTAGTCTTATCTTGATCTTTTCCAAGGCTTTAGTTTTTAGTCACCTGTAATTACTCCTTAAAATAATACTCAATTTTCAGAATGAAAAGGGATTACCTTTCGCTTGTAGGATGTGCATTTCATCTGAAAATCCTTGGATTCATTCCGTTATTTAAACCACCTTTTTCAGTGCAGTAAAAGGAGCTAGGCTTTGAAGGGAGATAGACCTATATTTCAGTCTTGGCTGTGTGACCTTGTCCCTAAATTCCTGCCTTAGTTATCTCATCTATAAAATGGGTGTAATTATCATCATTTAAGGATTGTTGTGAAAATTAGATGATCTAATGTCTCCAAAACGTGTAGCACAGGGTTTGCCCTTCGACTCTCAATAACTGTCGGTTCTAAGATTTGAACAATATACGGAGTAAGGATATCTATTACAGCAAAATTATTTTGTTTGTTTTTGTTTGTTTTTGTTTTTTGTTTTAGCAAAATTATTTCTAATTGACAAGTTGGAGGCACACCAGTGTACAGATGGAGAAGCTTGAAAAATACATTGACTGACGAGTATTGAATAAAATCTGAGGAAACACTGATTATTGTCCTAAGAGTTATCCAGAGTAAATATTCAAGGATTTTGCATACTATTTTGCCTAGCAGTATTTGTTATTGAATTACCATTGAAACATTTGTCTAGATTCACATACAAGGAATTTATTAAATGATATGAAATGCTAACAGTTGGAAATCATACATTGCTGATTCTAAATTTTTGAGATTTAATTTTACCACTGACACTGTATGTCTCAACAGGTAACAAAGATGTACTTTTATGTATAGATACATATTTTAGTTACAATATTGCATCTCTGACCTGTGACCCAGAATTTTGAGGCTCTCATTCCATTTACCTATGTGTTGTTTCTGGCATATCATGATCTACCTCTGTAGAGAAGGAATAGCATTCTAGCCAAATGTGTGTCCTGGTCAAGTTCTTCAACTCAAAAGGAATGGCACTCCCTTCATAATCCCCCACCTAAATATAAAAGTATGTGACTCCACACTAGCCAACTGCATAGCTGTACTCCAGTATTTGTCAAAGAAATAACCTTGAAGTTATGTTGCCCAGTGTTTTTTTTTCCCTTTTTTTTTTTTGAGACAGAGTCTCACTTGTTGCCCAGGTTGGAGTGCAGTGGCACAATCTGGGCTGACTGCAACCTCTGCCTCCTGGGTTCAAGCGATTCTCCTGCCTCAGCCTCCTGAGCAGTTGGGATTACTGGTGCATGCCACCGTACCCGGCTAATTTTTGTATTTTTAGTAGAGACAGGGTATCCCCATGTTGGTCAGGCTGATCTCAAACTCCTGACCTCAGATGATCAGCCCAGCTCGGCTTCCCAAAGTGCTGGGATTACAGGAGTGTGCAACCGTGCCCGCCCCCAGTGTTTTCTTAAAAGCTTAGTTAAAGAAAATTCATCGGTGGAGAAGTGTCATTTATTTGTATTTGTGAGTTCCAAATGAGATGAGTCACCCCAAGAGGTGCACACAGTGAAACATTGGAATGTAGGAAGAAAATAATAGAACTTCTATTAATGCTTACTGTTATTTCATCCATCTAAATTTTTCATTGTATGTATATTTTGTAATGCAAAAATATATTGTTGCAGTAATTCTATATAATTTATAGATATATAAATGATTTATAAAGAGGATGTATGCTCAAATTGTTTTTTAATGATGCAGCATATATTCAAAAGGAGCTGGAAGACCACAGCTCTGAAGAGTCTAAAAACAATCCTTTGGTGAAGTTAGTCCCCAAAACAGCTATCTGAACCATATCATTTTAACTCATTGTAGCTCTCCTTTTATTGAATTACATTTTGGCTTAAGTGGAAGAGCATTTGAAAAAACAGTTCTGTGAAACTTGTTGTAGTGCTTAGTGTGCTGGTGCTGAGAATATCATTCTCAACATTACATGGGTTCCCTCTGAAGACTCATGGGAAAAGTTACTTTAAAGTCTACATGAGAAGAATATTTGCCTTTTTCCTAGAAAAGAGAATTAGGTTGTTTAATTTTAAAAACCTAGAGGATATTTCTTTTTAAATAAAAATAAACTAAATGAAGCAATGTTAGCAGTGTTTACTAGGGAATATCTGTATCATAAAAATTTTAAATTCAGTGCTAAGATAATTGATGTTACGATAGATAAATACAACTTAGTTCTAATATGTATTGTTTTATTGTATGTAAATAAAATCAAATACTGGGGCCAGGGACAGTGGCTCATGTCTATAATCTCAGCACTTTGGTAGGCCAAGGTGGGCAGATCACAAGGTCAGGGGATCAAGACCATCCTGGCTAACACAGTGAAACCCCATCTCTACTTAGAATACAAAAAATAAGCCAGGTGTGGTGGTGTGTGCCTGTATTCCCAGCTACTCGGGAGGCTGAGGCAGAAGAATCAATTGAACCTGGGAGGCAGAGGTTGCAGTGAGCTGAGATGGCACCACTGCATTCCAGCCTGGGCGACAGAGCGAGACTGTGTCTCAAAAAAAAAAAAAAAAAATCAAATGTGGATCAAATAATCAGTGTACATACCTACATAGTTTGAATTACACAGTTCTTTAGTATCTCTTTTAGAACTTATTTTCTTGCCACAGATTGTGAGTTTAGAAACTTAATGCCAGTCTAAGATATTAATATATGTCGATATATATTCTTGTGTATATTTAATATATTGTTTAAATATTTACACTAAATATATATTTTTAAAGTAATAACTTTTATTAAAGTTAAGAGATAAGAACTAGAATAGATGTAAAATTGGAATTTCAAATACAATTGTAAAATATTGGTGAAAAACAGAATATCTTCAAACAATCAGCCAGCAAGAAAGTTGAATTATTCAATATTTTTTGAGGGGCTTTGTGTATTAGACACTGTTCTGGCACTCAGGATATAAATCAGTGGATAAAATAACAAAACCCACCCACACAGGGATTGTATTCTCAGAAGAGTTCATAAAAGGAATATCGGCCGGGCATAGTGGATCACTCCTATAATCCCAGCACTTTGGGAGGCCAAGGCGGATGGATCACCTGAGGTCAGGCGTTCAAGACCAGCCTGGGCAACATGGGGAAACCCTGTCTCTCTAAAAATACAAAAATTAGCTGGGCATGTTGGTGCACACCTGTAATCCCAGCTACTCAGGAGGCTGAGGTGGGAGAATCGCTTGAACCCAGGAGGCGGAGGTTGCAGTGAGCGAGATTTTGCCACTGCACTCCAGCCTGGTCAACAGAGAGGAATATCATCCTTGATGTAGTTGTTCAACATTTAACATACTTTTTGTGTGCTATCCTGCTTTTAACTAATATTAATAAATTAGAACTGTTTATTCCTCACCTAACTGGATTTATCAGATGTGCTAAAGGAGAAGAAAGCCCTAAGAAAAGCTATAAATAGTTTATTATTTCCCGGTCATGTAAAAATATTAATTTTGCTTATAACAGACTATGAAATATGTTTAAAGTCCAGTATGATATAGTAGAAAGAGGACTAGGATCAAAGAAGCTTGTGTTCTAGTCCTTGCTCTATCCAGAACTCTTTTGAGTGTAAGACAAATTACTTAACTTGTAAGTGCCTCATCTTTTTCATTTGTAAAAATGAAGGAGCTTGGACTTTCCTTAAAGTCTTTTTCAACTAATAATCTACAATTTGGTATTCTCTTAGGACTTTCGTACATTCAGAACCTTCGGAAATCTCAGATTTCATTGGGGAAGATCATATAATTATTGTTAGATTAGGATTTAGGGATCTAGTTTTTAATCCTTGCTGAGTTATTTATTCTAAACAAGTAATTTGTTTACTGGGCCTCATTTACCTGATTTATGAGTGCCTACAGTAGATAGGCCTCATTTACCTGATTTATGAGCTCCTACAGTAGATGATTTAAGCAGTCTTTCTAAATCTAAAAGTAATTGATTCTTTGTACCTGAAGAAATAAGTAAATTTAAAATGTATCATCTCTTTACCTGTTCTTTACCTTGGAATTTCAAACCAAAGTATATTTTCAGTCAACATTTTTTTTTTGAGATGGAGTTTTGCTCTTGTTGCCCAAGCTGGAGTGTATTGGTGTGATCTCAGCTCACTGCAACCTCTGCCTCCCAAGTTAAAGCGATTCTCCTGCCTCAGCCTCCCAAGAAGCTGGGATTACAGGTGCCCGCCACCACGCCCAGCTAATTTGTTTATATTTTTAGTAGAGACAGAGTTTCACCATGTTGGCCAGGTGATCTTGAACTCCTGACCTCAGGTGATCTGCCTGCCTTGGCCTCCAAAAGTGCTGGAATTACAGGTGTGAGCCACTCACTCCCAGCCTTAATCAACATTTTTAAAAACATTATCTACCCGTAGTGTTTTGATACTATTTTAGTGATAGCTATTTCCAAGGCATTATGGAAAATATTAAAATTATATGGTTCTAAAATTGTAGCTCAGTCATATTCTTAGTGATAAATCAGAACTAGCTTTGGCACAAATAAAAATGAATGATTTTTGACAGTCAGTATCCATGCAAAGATTAACCTTTACATATTCTAAGGATTTGTATTTAGTTTGTCACATGATAGCAAACAGGTGGACTTGTGTGATGTAAAGAATTAAAAGGGGTGTTAAAAAGTAACAAACCATAGAGGAGTGGCATAAAAGGGATGGGAAAAGGAAGGGAAATGTAGTGATTTTATGACCTCTTAGCATTCAATAACAAACTTTATTTTTCACAAAGGGACATAATACCTCAATTCAGTATTTGTGGTAAGTGTGTATATGTGCTTGAGAGTAAAAATTACTTATTCTGTTCTAAAAATTAAGTCTTTACTTAGGGAGGGAATCATATACACAATAGGTGGCCTACTTTCTGGGTAGAATTCATACTTTATTACAGTAATTTCTCTCAGATAAGGAAATTAGGAAGTTTATGTCAGTTTACCTATAGGTTCATTGAAGTTCAAGGCAAACTAAATTTGTTAATTTGACATTTTCTGTTATTTGCTTATGATATTCACTTGCAGAATTTCTCAAATTCTATGGAAAGTCTGAATTTAGACACATCAGTTTCACTTTAAAAATAAGGCAATAAAACACAAAATAACTTATAGTCTGTATTTTTCATTATTCTTGAAAATAGTTAATAGTTTTAAATGTATAGACATTTTAAACACCTTGTTTGATGTTTCTATATTGTCAGCATTTGAGGCTGTCTTCAACATCCAGTAGTAGTATTCTAAGAAACAAGATGAAAATGTGTTAATTCTTTGTCTAAAAGAATATATAGTATAGGGCTGGGCGTGGTGGCGCATGCCTGTAATCTGAGCATTTTGGGAAGCCAAGGCGGGCGGATCACAAAGTCAGGAGATTGAGACCATCCTGGCTAACATGGTGAAACCCCATCTCTACCAAAAATACAAAAACTTAGTTGGGCGTGGTGGCACATGCCTGTAGTCCCAGCTATTCAGGAGGCTGAGGCAGGAGAATCGTTTGAACCTGGGAGGTAGAGGTTGCAGTGAGCGGAGATCGTGCCACTGCACTCCAGTCTGGGTGATAGAGCAAGACTCCATCTCAAAAAAAAAAAAAAAAAGAATATATAGTATGTCTGATGTGGACAGTTTCCTTCATCTTGGGCTATAAATTAATGTGATTTTTCTTCAGTGTATTTTCAGCAGTTCAAATTTTGCACCTAATCAAGTTATTTCATTTATCATAATGGATGTTAGCCAGTATCTGTTTATACATCTGCTTATTCTAATATTAAGGTATTATAATCACTTCTAGTGTCATAATTATCTATTTTTATGCTCTCTCATGAGAATAGCTACGTCATTGTACAGAACATAAGCCTGTGTTTTCCAGGTCTAGAATGACACATGTGACATTATATTGTCACTATTTGAGTGATTCCTATTTCTAAATGCTTTGTTTTGTCAAAACGTATGTTTAGAAATTTTGAAGTAAGTTGGAAGGTTTTTTCGCTACCCTATCCTCTGTTGATCAGTTGTTTTCTGGAAGACAACCTCTGTATCTGATTTACATATGTCTAAATTTATTTGTCTTACTTTGACTTATTATTTACTCTTATAGAAAAAAAAAAGCTAAGAAATGTTAATTGAATGCTAATTAGCTAAAATGAAAGGGTTAAGTTTTCTTTTTTTTTTTTCCCCCAGACAGAGTCTCACTCTGTTGCCAGTCTGGAAGTGCAGTGCCACGATCTCAGGTCACTGCAACCTCTGCCTCCCAGGTTCAAGCGATTCTCCTGCCTCAGCCTCCCCGAGTAGCTGGGACTACAGGCGCATGCCACCACACCCAGATAATTTTTGCATTTTTAGTAGAGAGAGGGTTTCACCATGTTGGCCATAATGGTCTCCATCTCTTGACCTCATGATTTGCCCGCCTCAGCCTCCCTAAGTGCTGGGATTATAGACGTAAGCCACCACGCCAGGCCTTAGTTTTCTTTAAAAATGTTGTTAACCCATTGTGTGACCATTTTTTTTTTTAACAATTAAGAAAACACTACTTGTTTGCATTTGTAGATATTATACTGATTTTTTCATCGCTTGTCAGCATTCTCTAGTATCTCAGAAAAATCAGCAATTTAGAATGCCTTATGTATTTGCTACTGCTATCTTTCTATTTAGTATATAGCAGTTATTAAACTAAAATTAGAGTTTGTTTTCATAGTTTAAAATTATTCACTCACTAAAATACTTCTCTTGGTCCAGGTTCTAGCAACCATAATCTGATGTTTGAAGTTTTTTCAGTTCTTGTTTGGTTTGGCGGGGAAGGGCGTGCTGTTAATATTATAAAACTATTACCTAGCTCTGGGCAGTTTAGTAAATTAGTTGCTAGTCAAACCTACTGAAAAGATTGACTATTAACCCCAAGGATCAACCATTTAAACTTGTCAACCATTTAAGCTTGGAACCAGAATCTAGAGGCTTTACTCAGAACAATTGTGGGGTGACAAAAGAAACATCAGCTTTGAAATAAAACAAGAGAACTCTGTGGGTGAGGGGGTTCACGCCTGTGATTTCAGCACTTTGGGAGGTCAAAACAGGCGGATCATGAGGTCAGGAGATCAAAACCATTCTGGCTAACACGGTGAAATCCTATCTCTACTAAAAATACAAAAAATAGGCTAGACATGGTGGCATGTGCCTGTAGTCCCACCTACTCTGGAGGCTGAGGCAGGAGAATCACTTGAACCTGGGAGGTGGAGGTTACAATAAGCCAAGATTGCGCCACTGCACTCCAGCCTGGGCAACAGAGCGAGACTCCATCTCAAAAAAAAGAAAAAGAAAAAGAGAAATCTGCTGAAGAGTTCAATGTAAAAATGAACACCCATTCAGCCAGAGACTGAAACAATATACTAACTGACTCGATTGATGAAGCAAAACTCCATGCGAGGGTAAAAATTAAATTTAGTAATTGATACTGCATATGAGCCAGACACTGTGTATGAAAAAGAAAAATGAACCAGTGTGATGATAGGAATCCCAGAATCTCACCCTAAATATCCAGAGAGTTTGAAAAGACTGATTTATAGGATTAGCGCATTATGGCATCAGACTCAGGGGAAGAGAGCTATGGTCTAAGAGTAGACTAGTGAGTGAAATCTAATATATCCTTGTTATAAACGGAACCTGATGTGCCTAGACATGAGTAAACAGTAAATTCTGGCCTTGAGGATGAAGCAGTGTTGAGGCAAATCTGGGTCAGACAAAGTTTGAATATCTTTGCTTAGCATCTATACTGGACATGGTGAATCCAACTCAGTTCTTTTGGCACATACTTATTATTTGTCAAGGAAGATTAAGAAATCGACCTTGTTTTTTTGTTGTTTTGTTTTTTGTTGTCATTTTTTAAGAGTAGGGTTCTCACTATGTTGCCCAGGCTGGAGTGCAGTGGCTATTCACAGGTGCGATCCCAATACTGATCAGCACCAGATTTTTGACCTGCTCCATTTCCGACCTGGGCCGGTTCACCCCTCCTTAGGCAACCTGGTGGTCCCCCGCTCCCTGGAGGTCACCATATCGATGCCGAACTTAGTGCAGAACCCCTATCGGCATAACGCACTACAGCCCAGAACTCCTGGGCTCAAGCAATCCTCCCACCTCAGCCTCCTGAGTAGCTGGGACTACAGGCACGTGCCACCGTGCCCTGCGAAATGGACCTTGTTTTTGGGTTAATATGACAGATGCATAAATAATCATTTTAACAGAAAACAATAGAAGGATATACAGACTGCTTTGGTAGTTAAGAGAAGGAGCATTTAGCCTAACCTGGGTTTTTTTTTTTTTAAGGCTTCCTTGAGGAGATGAAACCTGCGAAGAGTTTCTGATGGATAGGAGTTAAAGACAAAGCAGAATATTGAGAAAGGACAGCATAAACTGAAGAGTCATAAAATAGCATGAAACTAGTTGAATGTTTGCCTAGCTTATCATTCTCCCTAGGCCAGGATTTCTTAACCTTCTTCTTTCTGGAAACAGCTGTCCTCTGCATTGGAGGATGTTTAACAGCATTCAAGGCCTGTAGCCACTAGATGGCAGCAGCAGCGGCAGCGGCCACATCTGCCCCAGTTGGGGGACACTCCTGGTGGGAACCACTGACTTGAGCTAAAATTTGGTTAAATTTGGATTATATATTCGGAAACTCAGTGGCTTCACTCAGTTTCTTTGAAGAATGAGAAAATGAAACTTAGATTGTTTTCTTTTATATTCCCCTTTTCCCTTTGTGAAAAATTCTTTTCAAATTCCACCCTAGTCTTAATCAAAGAAGAAACTAAATTATTTTCATATCTTGTGGAGAGAAAAAGATGTGGCTAGAGTTCTATGTGTATGGTGGCTATTGAGTGACCTCTCAATACTTTTTAGAGAACTGGATAACCAGAAACTGAATATAGATAGGTTTTTCACTCAATTATAAGAACATCAAAATTTAGACTCCGTGATAGTTTTATTTCTCTCAGCAGCTGTTTCAGCGGTGTTTCTAGATTTATTCTACAACTTATAATACGGAAAATTTGATTGTACACAAGAAAATGTAAAAATGGTTAGATATCAAATGTATGTGAGAAAATAAAGTTTAGCATTATAATTACTCAGGCCCACAAGGAATGACAGGATTTGTGCCATGATCTTCTTTCTAGTGTTTGAAGCATTATTCTAATGATGATACCCCAGCTTCTTTGAAAAATGAAAAAATGAAACTTAGATTGCTGTAGGACTTTAGGATTAAATTAGAAAATCAGCAAGCATATTTTTTTAAAACTATTAAAAGCAGCTGGGTGCAGTGGCTCACATCTGTAATTTCAGCATTTTGGGAGGCCGAGGCTAGCAGATCACAAGGTCAGGAGTTGGAGACCAGCCTGGCCAATGTGGTGAAACCCCGTCTCTACTAAAATATACAAAAATTAGCTGGGCATGGTGGTGTGTGCCTGTTATCCCAGCTACTTGGGAGGCTGAGGCAGAAGAATCGCTTGAACCCAGGAGGTGGAGGTTGCAGTGAGCAGAGATCGCACCACTGCACTCCAGCCTGGACAACAGAGCAAGACTCTTGTCTCAGGGGAAAAAAAAAAACCTGTTAAAAGCATAAGCTAGACTTAACAATTTTTAAGTATCAGGCTGATAAAAACAACTTATGATTTTAAAGTATTTTAAAAGTTATTTGTATATGTATATATATACATGCATATGTATGTCTTTATATTATATATACACATACATATTATATATTAGGGTAATAAACTTCAATTAGTATAAACTGCTTCCAACTCTACTGGCTAACTTTCCTTTTTATTTAACATTATACATTCTATTAGGTAGTAGGGGTACAAGTATGAATAATACTGAGCCACTAGCCTCAAGGAAGTCAAAATCTCGATAGCTACATAGACTTACAAATAACTAGAGTAAAATATGTAAAATGCACTGTGGTAGATTTTAAAATGACATTGAATTAATGATTTTGCTGTAAGAATAATATGAATTAGTTTGAGAGGGATAAAAAATATCAAGGACTATGTTAAGTTATAGAAGATAGAATGTGTAGCATTGCTGTCACTTAAGGCTAAAGGCAAGTAGTTTGCACTGTCTGGTGATACTTTTTCCAAACCTGCTTACTAAGCAAGTTACAGGGCCACAACTGTCACTTTTACATTTTTCAAATTTTGCTGCTTAATGTTAAGATTAACCTTAGGTGGGCACGGTAGCTCATACCTGTAATCCCAGCACTTTGGGAGACTGAGGTGGGTGGATCTCCTGTGGTCAGGAGTTTGAGACCAGCCTGGCCAACAAAATGAAACCCCGTCTCTACTAAAAATAAAAAAAATTAGCTGGGTGTGGTGGCAGGCACCTGTAATCCCAGCTAATAGGGAGGCTGAGGCAGGAGAATTGCTTGAACCCGGGAGGCGGAGGTTGCAGTGAGCTGAGATCACACCATTGCACTCTAGCCTGGACAAGAAGAGCAAAACTGTCTTAAAGAAAAGATTGACCAACTATTTTTTATAGTTTAATTACACAATGCAAAAAATACACAAAAATGGGGTGTTATCACTGGGTTCATTTTCACTTGGGATGAGAATATTACTTGAGTGTAAAACTAGTGTGAAAGTACATTAGAACCAAGTTTCCCTAAAATGTTTTTATACGGCAGTATATTTATTGAAAAAAATCTGCATCTAGTTGGACCTGTGCAGTTCAAACCTGTGCTGTTCAAGGGTGAACTGTACTGTGATACTGTGGTGCCTCTCTAAGTGTTAACTGAAATACAAAGTATACAAAAAGCATAGTAAAAGCGGTTAAAAATAGATTGATAAATCTTTTGGTTTTTAAAGTTTGGTGACAGCTTTTAAAAGACATGTGTAAGATATTTGGTTTATTCCTGAATTTTTCTTTTCTTTTTTTTTTTTTCAGGTCCCAGAACAGTTTTTTTCTGGGCTCCAATTATGAAATGGGTAAGTCTTGAGTTTTTGCAGAAGCTAGTGAAAGAAAAATTCCTTGATAGGAATTTACTAATTTAAAGTAACTTATATGAAGGATATACTTTAGACATATTCTTGGTATGCCTCTAGATGATTTCATGAAAATCAATTCTCAGACATTATTTTTTACATAAAGTAACTATCTACTTTAGTTTTTCTGAACTCTTTAGATAAGAGGCCTTCTGGGAACATAGTTCTTATCAAAAAACTTAGAATTGTGTGCCATAGGGACATGAAATTTTATTTTAAAATTGTATTACTAAGTAAAACATTAAAGTAGTTAGAACCCTAAAGTTAACTTTTATTATTAATTTAGTATGAGAACTGAAGGTACTAACACCAAAATATAGGTGAGGAAAGTTAGTCTCAAAAAGTAGACGGATTTATTTAAGTATAGATGTTAGCATTTGGTAAATAAGAGAACCTAGGACTTCTGACTCCAAGCCCAGTGCTTTTCCTCTTCCCCAGTGTTTTCTTTCTCAAAGTTCTCACTTAGCTGAAAAGAAATAATTGTGGCTGTTTGTAGCAAATCATTAATTTTATGTTGAAAGGGCCAGTTTGGGTCTATAACTGTGCTTCTCAAAGTGTCATCCCTCTGGACCTGCAGTGGCATAATTTGAGAACTTGTTAGGCCCCATCACAGACCTACTAAATCTAAAACTCTAGACGTAGAGTCTAGTGAACTGTGTTTTCATAACGTCTTCATGTGATTCTCTGATGCCCTCTAAAGTTTTTGAAAACTACTGGTCTGTAGGCTTTTTTATTTTTTAATGTGGTAAAATACACATAAAATTTACTATCTTAACCATTTTCAAAGTGTACAGTTCAATAGTGTAAAGTACATTAATAACGTTGTTAACCAATCTCCAGAACTCTTTTTAAAAATCTTGCAAAAGTAAGACTCTGAACCCATAATTCCCCATTCTCCTTCTCCCAGTCCCTGGCAACCACCATTCGACCTTTTGTCTCTGTGAATTTCACTACTCTAAGTACCTCATGTAAATGGAATCAAATATTATTTCTCTTTTTGTAGTTGGCTTATTTCACCTAGCATAATGTCCACAAGGTACATTCATGTTGTCACTTGTGTCAGAATTTCCTTTCTTTTTAGGGCTGAATAGCATTCCATTGTATGTATTTACCACATTTTTAAAATTCATCTGTATGTTGATTGGACAATTGGTTTGCTTCCACATTTTTGCTGTTGTGAATAATGAATGAATAATTGATGTACAAGTATCTGTTTAAGTCCATACTTTTAATTCTTCTTAGTATATACCCAGAAGTTGAATTGCTGGATCATATGATAATTCTGCTTAATATTTTTTGTTTTCCTCAGCAGCTACATTATTTCACATTTCTACCAGCAAATCATAAGGGTTCTAATTTCTCCACATCCTCACCAACACTTGTTGCTTTTGATGAGGGAGCGTTTTGGTTTTCATTTTATGATAGGCACCTAATGGGTGTTAGAGATCTTGTTGCTTTTATTTGCATTTCCCTAATGATTAGTCATGTTAAACATACACTTACTGTACTTATTGATCAGTTGTGTATATTCTTTGGAGAAGTGTTTATTCAAGTCCTTTGCCCATTTTTTAATTTAATCAAATTGTTTGTTTTTTGTTGTTGTTGAGTTGTAGGCTGTTGTAATTCTCTTAAATGTACTTTTTTTTTTTTTTTTTTTTTTTTTTTTAGACAGATTCTTGCTTTGTCGCCCAGGCTGGAGTGTAGTGGTTACGTCTTGGCTCACTGCAACCTCTGACCCCCTGGCTCAAGCAATTCTCCTGCCTCAGCCTCCTGAGCAGCTGGGATTACAGGCGCTCACCACTATGCCTAGCTCATTTTTTTGGATTTTTAGTAGAGACGGGTTTTCACCATGTTGGCCAGGCTGGTCTTGAACTCCTGACCTCAAGTGATCCACCCACCTCGGCCTCCCAAAGTGCTGGGATTACAAGTGTGAGCCACTACACCCAGCCAAATGTACTTTTAAAAAGGTTAGAACAATTCAGAAACTCAGTTGTAAATGCAAGTGGTTGAGAATGTTAAGAGTTGGAATTGGGTATGACTCAATCTTACGGCCTTGGGCACGTTTAGTCTCTATCATTTTGTCTCTTCAATTATAAAGTGACAAGATTAGAATATAAGAGATTTTGGAGCTGTATATTACAGAGATCTAGGGAGCACTTTTTTTTTTTCATCTACATATTGAGAAAAGATCCTAAAACCCCTTGGACTAATGGAAGTTACATTACCATTTCCTTCTTCTCTCCCTACCTACACTTAAAATTATATAGTAATTATATATCTTTATAGTGGAATTGATTGCTGAAATATTCAATCATTAAAAGTGTTTGAGTGATTTCATCTATTCACAATAAATTTAGGGGCCTCTTTGACCTCAAACTTACCATAGTTTAGGAGTTTATTGAATTTATCAATCGCTTTGGTGTTTATTTGACCTGGTTCATTACTGCTGTGAGATGTTGACAGCATTATATACTCATAAGTGCCTTCTTGACCATCTGTCTCCTTAAGAACATCTATTTTAAGTACACGTTGTAGTCATACATAGTCTCCAGATGACAGCATAGCAATAGAAACTTCTTTGTTTTGTTCTCTGGTGAGGAGACTTCTATTAGATACTTACCTTATGTACCTCTTACTGTGTTTTCTTATCCCAGAGCATTTGATAATTAATCTGTAGAATTCTGTACATGACACATAACAGTTGCTTCTGAAAGCCACATATGTTCTGTAACATTAAGACTCTCAGGCCATATGCCTTCAAAAATATAACTATAGTAAAGTCCTTTGATCACTTTAGTTAAAACCACATAACTAATCATAAAGGTCAAAGTGGATAATCCTAAAAAAACAAACAAACAAAAAGCCTATGTACCTTAAATATTTTATTTTAACCTAAAGGATATAAATATATATTCATTGACAATCAGTCTTCTTTAAAGCTAAAGCTTTTATTTATGTATTTTTGAGTTTCATATTTTCTATCCTGGATAAATTACACTATAATGCATCCCATATAATTTCCAGCTTAGTTTTCTTTTGTTGTTGTTGTTGTTGTTGTTGTTGTTTTGAGACAAAGTCTTGCTCTGTCACCCAGGCTGGAGTGCAGTGGTGCAATCTCGGCTCACTGCAACCTCCACCTTCCAGGTTCAAGTGATTCTCCTGCCTCAGCCTCCCAAGTAGCTGGGATTACAGGCGCCTGCCACCACGCCGGCTAATTTTTGTATTTTTAGTAGAGATGGGGTTTCACCATATTGGTCAGGCTGGTCTCAAACTCCTGACCTCAGGTGATCTGTCCACCTCAGGGTCCCAAAGTGCTGGGATTACAGGCGTGAGCCACTGTGCCCGGCCGCTTAGTTTTCTTTAAAACAATTTGTTAAATCATATAAATTACATTAACAAGTAAAACTGGCATAAACAGATTTGGGGGCAAACATAGTGACTTGGTAAAAATACAGCTCATCTGGTGGGAGCAAAACCCATAAGTACAATAGATAGTGTCAAAAACACAGAAAAGAAATGATCATTTATACGCTGATGTTAAAGAAAAATGACCTAATGGCCAGGTGTGGTGGCTTACACCTGTAATCCCAGCGCTTTGGGAGACCAAGGTAGGCGGATCGCTAGAGGTCAGGAGTTTGAGACCAGCCTGGCCAACATGGTGAAATCCCATCTCTACTAAAAATACAAAAATTATTCAAGTGTGGTGGCACATGCCTGTAATCCCAGCTACTTGGAGGCTGAGGCATGAGAATTGCTTGAACCCGAGAGGAGGAGGTTTCAGTGAGCCAAGATCATGCCTTTACACTCTAGCCTGGGTAACAGAGCCAGATGCTATCTCAAAAAAAAAAAAAAAAAAAAAAAAACTAACCAAAAAAAAAAAATGATAACAGTTTTTCTGATATTTACACTTTTAAAAAATAATTTATTAGAAGCCCAAACCTCAGCATCATACAGTATACCCATATAACAAACCTGCACGTGTACCCCTGAATCAAAACTTTAATTTAATTCAAAAATAATAACATTGGCAGAAAACATCAAAGGAAGAATCTATACAAATGACCTTAACAGCTTTCAGGTATCCTACATGCCAGTAGGTAGTAGTTCCCAACATATATAAAGAATATAAATTCATATGTGAAATAAATAGACAAAAACCCAAAATATGTATGTACATATAATGCATACATATATATCTTATCTATATATATACTACTGACTTTCAGATATATGAGACTGCTTAGTGTCCTTAACAAAATAAAATTAGTTCAAAAAGCAGTTTTTTAATTCATTGTGCTTTTTTGTTGTAATCTACATTTTCTTAATGCATGGATACTAAAATTATAGCTGCTAACTTATGGAAATCTCAAAAATGTTTTGTGATTAATTAAAATTAAAAACTATTACTCCACACTCATGATACTTTTTTTCTTTCTATGTGTTAATATGTATTCCCAGGGGTTGGTGTGTGCTGGATTAGCTGATATGGCCAGACCTGCAGAAAAACTTAGCACAGCTCAATCCACTGTTTTGATGGCTACAGGTAAATTAAATAAGTATCTTCTGTGTTCCTTGTAGAATATAAATGATTTTTATGTAGTTTCATATCAGTTTATTTAGTGGCTTAGTGTTTGAAATACACTCACACACAAAGAAATTAACTGTATTATGTCTAGGAAGTTATGAAATTATGGATGGAGGAGTCAGAGAAAGAATAAGTATCTGAATGGGCTTTTGTTTTTCAGGTTTTTGCCATGAACATATATTTTTATAAGTAGGAAGAAAATAACAGTTAATATTTACTTTAAAGATTCCTCTTTAAATGTAAGAATTGAATATTTTGTGTAACACTGAGTTACAGAAACATTATTGAAAATTCAGAATATAGTATTTCTTTGTCCTTTATCCTGCATTATCTTTGTAATTATTTTACTCAATATTAAGTATGCACTGAAGCTATTGCAGCAGTATGTATGCTTTTTAAAAAAACATTTTGTTTCAACAGGGTTTATTTGGTCAAGATACTCACTCGTAATTATTCCAAAAAATTGGAGTCTGTTTGCTGTTAATTTCTTTGTGGGAGCAGCAGGAGCCTCTCAGCTTTTTCGCATTTGGAGGTAAGCCTACCAGAGATATTTTTAAAACTACTTCAAAAGCTACTCAGATGGCACTAATTTTTTTTTAAAGATTCACATATAATGCTAAGACAAGAAGTACCTGAAGTAGAAATTTAACATTTCTAGAAAAGTCCAGGGGTTTACAAATAAGTTAAAATCAGTTCAGCAGTATGTTACCTAGTTTTTAGATTTAACTGTGCATCGTTTAGATGGTTAACCCTTTCACATAATCTCTTCTATTAAGACAACATATACAGTTTATGATTTATTAATTTCCTGTGTGAACCTTTTATCACTTTCTTTTTTTGTTTTCCTTGAGACGGAGTCTCACTTTGTTGCCAGGCTGGAGTTCAGTGGCACGATCTTGGCTCACTGCAACCTCCACTTCCTGGGTTCAAGCGATTCTCCTGCCTCAGCCTCCCTCCCAAGTAGCTGGGACTACAGGCATATGCTACCACACCCAGCTAATTTTCGTATTTTTAGTAGAGACAGGGTTTCACCATGTTGGCCAGGATGGTATCCATCTTTTGACCTCACGATCCGCCCGCCTCGGACTCCCAAAGTGCTGGGATTACAGGCGTGAACCACCACACTCAGCCTACTTTGAATTGTATATAATAAAGTGGAACTGAAATGTATTGTTATGTAGTATTTGCTAATGATATTTACAGTGAGGTCTTTGCTTTCATTGGGAAAGTGTTCCATGAGTGCTGGAAATTTTTAAAACTACTCAGTAGTTAGTATTATTTGTCAGTGATTTATGATAATGACATTATGATCAAATATTTGAAATCAAGATCTTTTGAGAAACTTAGGAGGTATGGTTGGCTTCATAGAATAAGTTTCTTCTTGTGCTTATACTATTCTCCATTCTATTGTAAATGGGGAGGAATAATAAATGAAGCCCAAGTTGTGGTAGAAGGGAAGGAAAGACTATGGCTCTGTGGTTACTTCTTTGGATTGAGAATTGAGGAAATGGTCCCTAGTGTTAGTGAACTTAAGTGTTACTGTTTACCCAATAGCCTGCCTGCATCACAGAAGTATATTTTACTTTAGTGGTTAGAAGTATATTTTACTTTGGTGACATTTTACTTTACCCCATTCCCTGTTGATCTTATTCTTAGGAAAGGTGCTTTGTAAGTATAAACTTAAAAATTCTAGATGACCACATTTTACTAAAGTTTATACATATGTTCACATGTTTGTCATACTTTTATAGAATTCCAGAATGAGAATATTTAATAAAATAATGCTTTTGCACAGGAAACTATATGTCAGCTAAGCTGTTGCAAGTTTTTGGCAGTTGTGATCTTATTATCTCAGCAGAAACCAGATGCAAATGAACTCTTTGAATCCTTTTGCTTCTGCCTGTTTTACCTGTAAGTCCCTGAGAAGATTCAGTTTTCTACTTGACCACCAGGAAAGAAGAAATGGAATACGCTTCCCATTCTCTCCTTACCATAAATGTATCTATTATTATTGATGATTATTTTTCTTTCTGTTTTCTTTATAGATATAAGCAAGAACTAAAAGCTAAAGAACACACATAAAAGAGTTCCTGATCACCTGAACAATCTAGATGTGGACATAACCACTGGGACCTAGTTTATTATTTGGTTATTGATAAGGCTAAGCTAACTGTGAGTTTGGAAGGCACAATAAAACTAACTGTAACTAGCAGCTAGTGCTTGATTCGGCAAAAAAATAAAGCAAACTTTTAATAGCAGTCTCTCTTTACATGACTTAAGGAACTTATCTATGGATGTCAGTAACATTTTTTCACCATTTGTCCACAATAAACCATACTTGCCCATATATACCCACCTTCTGTTCCAGTCAGCCAACATATGTACATAAAAGAGCACAAAATTCAAGAAGTTGAAAGATTAAATTATCTGTATATTTAGCGTAGGATGGTCAGGTAGCTGTAAGTGAAAGGAAATTTTGCCGAAGAGACTGAGACATGAGTAGTGGAATGACTATCAAGATGACCTCAAACTACTTTAAAACATTTTAACTTGCCCTGAAGAATCTTGATGATTTTTTTATAAATGTTGTATAAAATTCTTTTACAGCTACAGATTTTTAAATAGGATCATTGTAAAGATTAATAATGTTTTAACATCGTCACATAGTCCCTGGTCCATGATAAGTGTTAAATTTTTCAGTTATCCTCAGTAACTGGTATAATGTAGTAGAAAGTACTCTATATTCAGACAGACCTGAATTTGAATCCCAGCTCTATGACTTATATGTTGTGACTTTTTTATTTTTTTATTTTTTTGAGACAGGGTCTCATTCTGTTGCCCAGGATGGAGTGCAGTGGCACAGCCTTGGCTCATTGCAAACCCTACCTCCTGGGTGCAAGCAATCCTCCTGCCTCAGCCTCCCAAGCAGCTGGGACTATAGGCACGCACCACCATGCCCAGCTAATTTTTGTATTTTTGTATTTTTTAGAGGTAGGGTTTTTGTCATGTTTCCCAGGCTGGTCTCCAGCTCCTGGGCTCAGGTAATCTGCCCACCTCATCCTCTCAAAAAGTGCTGGAATTAAAGGCATGAACCACCATACCCAGCCTATGCAATGACTTTAAACAAGTTAGGAGAGTGCCTAGCAAAGTACCTGGGATATAAGTAGGTTTTCTGTAAATGTTTGTGACCTTTGGCCCCATTGTGAGGAGAGACTGAACATATATTACTCCATACTAGAAATAATTAACCATCATCTATTTGATTTGGCTTTCAATGTAGAGTGCTGAGCTTTTTTCTAAAAGTGCTAGTAAAGCCAGTCCTCATTAAAAATATAGTCAGATGAGGTTGGGTACGGTGGCTTATGCTTGTAATCTCAGCAGTTTGGGAGGCTAAGGTGGTCGGATCACGAGGTCAAGAGATCGAGACCATCCTGGCCAACATGGTGAAACCCCATCTATCTACTAAAAGTACAAAAATTAGCTGCGTCTGGTGGCGCACACCTGTAGTCCCAGCTACTCAGGAGGTTGAGGCAGGAGAATCACTTGAACGCGGGAGGCAGAGGTTGCAGTGAGCCAAGATCGTGCCACTGCACTCCAGCCTGGGCAACAGAGCAAGACTCTGTCTCAAAAAAAAAAAAAAAAAAATAGATGAGTCAGCAAAGCAAGTTATTTCAAGATTTGAAGAAACATGAGACAAAACAACTTTTTGAGTAATACTGTAACATTTGAAATTTGTCAGTTAGCAGTTGAAAACCTTGTCCTTTATCATTTGTCCCTTAACCATGGCCTACCATGGAGCATAAAAGATTAGAGACTTTGACATAGGGCAAAATGAAGAGTTTCTAAAGAGTCAAATTATTATTGCCTTCATTTCATAAACCACACTGTTAAATTCATTCGTGTGTTTGGCATGGGTATGCACACATGTATGTTTCCTAGGTTAAGCATTTAGGAAAAACATACTATGAAATATAACATAGACACAAAAAAGTTTATTAAAAATGTGTATGTGGAGCCAGGCGCCGTGGCTCACGCCTGTAATCCCAGCACTTTCAGAGGCTGAGGCGGGTGAGGTCAAGAATTTGGGAGGCTGAGGGATCGCCTGAGGTCAAGAATTCGAGACCAGCCTGGCCAACATAGTAAAACTCCGTCTCTACCAAGAATACAAAAATTATCTGGGCATGGTGGTGCATGCCTGTAATCCCAGCCACTCCGGAGAATGAGGCAAGAGGATTGCTTGAACCCGGGAAACGGAGGTTGCAGTGAGCCGAGATCTGGCCATTACACTCCAGCCTGGGTGACGAGCAAAACTCAGTCTCAAAAAATATAATAATATATATCCTGTCAAAAACTCTCATTGCCACTTAGAACACATAGTCTAATTAAACGTTTCACAACTATTCTCAAAGACTTAGAAGGAAGAATGTATATAATAGAAGTCCTAGCCAAGCGCAGTGGCTCATACCTGTAATCCCAGCACTTTGGGAGGCCGAGGTGGGCAGATCACCTGAGGTCAGGAGTTCGAGACCAGCCTGACCAATATGGCAAAAGCCTGTCTCTACTAAAAATACAAAAATTAGCCAGGCATGGTGGTGGGCGACTGTAGTCCCAGCTACTTGGGAGACTGAGACAGGAGAATTGCTTGAACCTGGGAGGCGGAAGTTGCAGTGAGCCGAGATTATGCCACTGCACTCTAGCCTTGGCGACAGAGCAAGACACCGGCACACACACACACACACACACACACACACACACACACAAAGTCCTTACTATCAATGAAGTTACTGAACTCCATAAAAATAACTTCCACAAGGGTGCAAATCACTTGATTAGTACAGTTGAATTCTTTATCACAACTTTCTGATAGGCCCTTATTGAGAGCTTCACTAGGTAAGTTTTCTTTCTCAATGTCAGGTCTGAGAGGCTGGAGTTTCAGCTCAACTCTGCCATGCATTAACTGTGAGACTGTGTTAACCTCTGTCTCTGCCCTTCAATATTTCAAGAGTAAAATGAGGATAATCATAGAACTTGCTTCATAGGCTTGTTCTAAATATTGAGATAATGTTTTAACACCATGCCTGGTCCACAGTGAATGTTAAAGATGTAGAAAGTTCAGAAAATGGTAATCTTATTAGTTGAAGGTAGACCCAGAAAGTACTTTCTTAGACTAAGGAAGTTTTAATTTTGCTACTAAAAGGATATACTGTGTTAACCTACTTGGACGGTTTCTGAACTAATAACTTTATAGCGGAAAACAAGCTGCTTGGGGTAGAGGAGGAAGAGGTGGGGTTGACAATGCTCAATAAGAGAGAAATTCTTAACCTCGTCTTTTTTTGTGTGGCATGACATTTCTTTTAAGGAAAATTTGATCCAAGGTACATCAGTGCTACTGTTTCCTCATAGTAAACATTTTCTTTTTCAAGTTATAAAGTGATAGTGAAAGGCTGAATGTTAATGAGGATGAACCTGATTTTACAGACCTTTCTGTAAAATGAAGATCTCTTCTGGAGTCTGTTTATATAATGAAGCAGAAATAGAAAACACTGGCATTTATTAAAAATGGCTCTCTCCCAAAGGGGATTGTTTAATTATATGAGGTATGATTCTAATTATAAGACTGGTTTCCACAACTCACACCAGAAAATTCACTCAACAAACATAATTAAATGACCCTCTTTTATTCCTCCCTAAGAAAACTGTGTTTTACAACATTTTGAAGCACACAGTAAACAATTATAGAGCGGGCTTTATGTAAAAACATACACAGCTTTTTAAATAAGACTTTTTAAATTCAGATTTTAAATGCTGTGCCCCTAATGTTAATTGTGGTTGTGATAAACATAAGAACATTTAGAAAATCAACACATGATTTAAGCTGTTAGAAAACACGCCACCCTCTTAAAACACATTTTTCCAGTGTCACATCAGATAAAGAAAACTCAAATCCAGTGCCCTTTGGATTTCAAGTTACCTTTGGGATAAATTTGGTTAAAAGTGTGCACTTGACCAGTCAGACAGGACAGATATATAATTATTCAAACAAAAATTTACCTCACAAATATGTCTGGAGGTAAGTACTGAATTTATTGTAACTGGTACATTTCATAGTCCTGGTACAAGCTGTAACTACTATTGGCTAAAATTAGGTGTTTGCTTGCTCTGGAGATACTTCTGAGAATCGCCTACCAAGTATTGCCTGATTTCAACCATCTTCCACTTGGCCAAGGAAAGAGTTGTATAAACTACTCTGAGGTCATGTCAGTCTCCTCTGACTTTTGCCCCAACTGTGCAGATAAGAGAACCTGAAACAGCCAGTCCTTGTACAGTAGTAGGCCATTCAGATTGGTGGGGGAGGGGAGGGCAGTGCCACCCAATCGGAAGCACAGTCAGTGCCCGTGGAACAATGAGCCGCTGATGAGGGTGTGGCCTGGAAAACGGTTCTTAGACAAAACTGTCATTTTATGGGTCAGCTATAGACAGACATGGCACTTCGGCTGTCTTCAGAATAATGTCACTCAGGCCCCTCTCCTGTCTTCTGCAGTCTTAAAAGACCCAGTCCCTAATTGAGGTCTGGCTTTTCCTCAGCCTTGGATGAAGTAGAGGTATATGTAAGTAAAAGTCTCAGCAGAAAGTATGGTTGCAGAGCTGAAGATGAGGGCGACCATCAGGAAAGAAGACAGCTAGTGGAGTGCAGAGGAGTGGGAAAGCCTGGGGCTAGAAGTCAGGGTTCAAGCTTGTGTATACCTCTGTGTCAGTCCTCTACATGAGCTTAGAAGCTTGAAGGCTTAAATATTGCCTCATTTATCCTGGATGCTCTGTCTTTCTAGCTTACTCTCTTTATTTGTCTCTTCTGCAGTTTCTCACATGACATCCTCCTTTTTATCAGTCAACAACTACCAAGTGCCTACCACTTGAAGGGGGCTCTAGGAAGATGCTGTGGAGGAAACAAGGATATGTAGAACATAGTTTGAAACAGGGAGCTTACAACTCAGAGGAAGACAAAATAGAAGCAGTTCAAAAGATAATCAAGGATATTTGTATGGGAAATAAGCCACTTAAGTGTAGACATTAAGAGCATAATCGCTCAGAAAAAAAATTACCATGGCTAGAGGAGGCAAGCAAGCTTTCATGACAGGTAACACTGTGCCTTTAAGTTCAGAGTATCTCCCTCTCTGGACTCTTGTGAAACCTGACTTTACATACAGATGAAAAGTTAAATATAAACTAAAATCTATTAGGAAATTCTAGAGGAGAGATTTAGAGAAACTGATGGATATAATCGAACCGTAATTTCTCTTTTCATTTTTGGATACTACTGAGTTTTCTTTATACAGTGCAAAACTACTCGGTCTCTTCATTGAGGAATGCTTCTTGGTTTATCTTTGGGGCTTCATTCACCTGCTTGCCTTTTGACTCAGTTGTCTCATTCCTAGGTGCTTCCATGCTTTGTCAGTACTCATGCTGTTTATGCTCTATTCTTAAGGATAGAATTGGCCAAACAATTGGTAAGGGTACTATCATCATGCATTGAAAGTGCTCTTACATTAAATACATCTTTTCTCTAGGTCATATACATCCCCAAAGTTGCTATAAAGCGTATACAAATGGGATATAGCATGATATAGTAGAACATCAACTTTCAAGTCCGACAGACCTGGGTATTCCAGATGTATAACCTAGGACAAGTTAATATCTCTGTGCTTCAGTTTTCATATCTGTAGTAGGGATCAGGTCTGCTTCACAGTGCTGTTCTGAGGATTACATGAGGCAACCTATGAAGAATTGATATGGCTCTGATGAGTGGAGGAACACCAGGGTTCTTGGTCCTCACGCCAGTTTAGATAAAACGGCATAGACACGCATGGAGTGGTTTTAAGGAGCAAAGAGTTTAATAGGCAAGAAGGAAGAAGAAAGAAGGAAGAAGCTCCCCATACAGAGACAAAGGGAGGGGGGCTCCAAAGCCGAAAGAGGGAACCTCCAGTGTGGTGAACATCAGCCAGGTATATATTACAGAGGCTGGAGGAGGCAGTGTCTGATTTGCATAGGGTTCAGGGGATTGGTTTGACCAGGCACATCATTCACGAAGCCCATGAAAAAGCTGGCCCTCCCACCCTAGCCTTTTAATATGCAAATGCAGGGTGCCAAGATGTTCTACACATGTGGAGGTATCTGGGGGTGGCCATGTTGCCAGGAACATGTGGGGCAAGGACAAGAAGGCCGCGGGAATTGCCATGTTGGGCAGATCCAGTTTCTAATGGCCTGCATTTACATATCAAATGTTGCTGGCCTTGCTCTAAGAGCTGGGGCTTTACCAGAAACTTTTCTGGAAATGCTTTAAAAAACGAAAACTTCCCAAGGACCCCTTTTCCTCTCCATCTGCCTAAAATAATTTCTTAACTCCTACAACAGAATGCTTCACATAAAAAGGTCATAATAAATTATGATTACAACATGGTATGTGCCTGTAGAAAGGTAAATATTGCTATCACTCATCATTTTATGATGTTGCAGAATTTCAAGCAGAAAACTATCTTCAAAAATAGAAAATTTCTATTGTCTTTTATGAATGTTCATAAGAAACACCCAGATATTCATTTTAGATGCCCCTGCCTTTTAAACCTATAATTTTCTTCTTTTAGTTTCACATCTACATTGCCATTGTAATCTCAAAATGCATCTACTTTCCTTGTTTGGTAATCATAAACAGAAAAATCTGTCCAAGTTCTCAAATCACCTTAATTAAAATAATAGAATCTTAGCAATCATGTAATTCATCTGTATACACTGACTACAATCACCTCTACCCTCACAGGTAGATAGCTATCCAATACTTCCTAAAACCACCCAGTTTGAGCATTAATTCTTACATTGTTTATGTTTGTCCTTCAGTGATCGCCAGTCGTTGATCCTAGTTGATCCTGAGCAACAAAGAATAAATCTAACCCACTTTCCATCCAGTGTTAACAGCTTTAGCAAAACAGTCTATACTGTGCATGTGAGGAGAGTATGGTATTGCCAAGATTGAACGGGCTGATAGTAGGGCTGCTAGAAAGAATGCAATGTTTGGAATATATTTATACTAAAAAGTGGTTGTTTATTTAAAATTCAAATTTAACTGAGCATCCTCTATTTTTATTAGCTCAATCTGTCAATCTTACAAGTGGTAGCTAAAGAAATCAAAGCTGAGCTAGTGAGCTAGGGGCAGGAGAGGGAAGAATAGAGCTCTACACCCTGCTCAGTTCTGCTCAGTCCTGTCTCAGTTCTCTGGCTGCTCAGCACATCTGTTGAAGCCACTTCAGAGGCCCACATTACACTTTGCATATGGACCTGTGTCCCCTACTTACCTCACAACTTTCACAGTTCAGCTCTATTTGGGGTTGAAGTTGAGTAGTTGAAGACAACTACCATTTTAACCAAAATGTCATAATTTCCTGACTTATTTCCAATCCCTGCCGTCATTCCTCACATTCCAGAGTCAATGAACTTCAAAGAGGTCAATGAACTTCAATCCTCTGGATTAGATTTGAACACTTTAATGTACCTTAAAATTGCATTGCATCCAAAGAGCTAATTAACATATGAAAAGGTGCTTAATCTCCTTAGTACCAACAAGGAAACACAAAACTACAGATACCACCACTTAACTAGCAAGATGACTAAAAGTTGGAAAGACTGACAGTAACAAGTGTTGTCTGAGATATGTAGCAACTGAGCGGTCATACCTTGCCTGAGGGAGTGTAAATTGGTACCATCACTTTGGAAAGCTGTTTGGCAAGATCTACCAAAGCAGGAGTATCCAATCTTTTGGCTTCCCTGGGGCACATTGGAAGAAGAATTGTCTTGGGCCACACGTAAAATAACACTAACACAAATAGCTGATGAGCTAAGAAAAAGAAAACTACAAAAAAACTCATAATGTTTTAAGAAAGTTTACAAATTTGTGTTGGGCCACATTCAAAGCCATCCTGGACCGCATGTGGCCCACAGGCCATGGGTTAGACAACCCTGTACTAAAGCTTAATGTGTATATCCTATGACCCAGTAATTCTATTCCTATGTATAAACCCAAAAGAAATGCATACATCTGTTCACCAAAATAAATAATACATCTGTTCACACATAAATAAGAATGTTCTTAGCAGCATTATTCATAATGGTGTCAAACTGAGAACAACCTATAGGTCAATAGTATAGTGGATAAATGTTTTGTGGTATAATCAGGTGATGGAATACTATATAGCATTGAAAATGAACAATTATTGATAGACATGGATGAATATCACAACATGGATGAATATCACAACAATATGGATGAATATCACAAACACAAAAGATGTAGTATGATTTCATTTATATAAAGTTTAAAAACTGGCAAAGGTGATCTATGTTGTTAGAAATAAGAAAGGTTACCTCCAGGGAGAAGAGAAGGGTAGTGACTTGAAGGTAGTATGGGAAAAACTTCTGGACTGCTGGTAATGTTTTCCTTCTGGCTATGAATGGGTATTACATGGATTTGTTCACCTTAGAGTAATTCAAGCTATACATTTATGATTTGTACATTTTTCTACATGTATGTTATGCTTCAATAAAATTTTTTTAAAAGATAGGATTAATTTGCAGTAAATCTAGTTTTTTAACACCTTGTGCTTATGCATTTGATTTTGTTATAAACTCTAAATACAGCACTTTACACTTATTCCTTTGAAATTTCATTATTTTGGTTGATTAAGATATTTTAAGTTCCTAGTTCTGTTATCAGTGCATTAGTTATCTCACTATATTTTCAAATTTTATTTTCCCTCAGCTTTATTAAGGCAAAAATGACAAAAATTGTACATATTTATGGTGTACAATGTGATGTTTTAATATATGTATGCATTGTGAAATAATTAAATCAAGCTAATTAACATATCTCACATATTTATCATTTTTGTGTGGTGAGAACATTTAAGATCTATGCTCTTAGCAATTTTGAAGTATACAATACTTCATCAACTATATTCACCATGCTCTAGGTTACATCTCCAGAACTGTTTCAACATGTCTAATTGAACCTTTGTATCCTTCAACCACCAACATTTCATTCCCCCCAACCCAACCCCAGCCCCTGGCACCACAATCTACTCTGCTTCTATGATTTTGACTTTTTTAGATTCTATATGTAAGTGAGCTCATTCAATAGTTTTGTCTTTCTGTTCCTGGCTTATTTAACTTAACATGAAGCCCTCCAGTCATCCATGCCATCACACAGGAAAAGATTGCCTTCTGTTTTCGGGTTGAATAGTATTCCATTGTATATGCTATCCAATGTTTTCTTTATCCATTCATATGTTGATAAACACTTGGGTTGGTTCCATATCTTGGCTATTGTGAATAGTGCTGAAATAAACATGGAATGCAGGCATACGGATTTCAATTCCTTTGGGTATATACCCAGATGTGGGATTGCTAGATCATATGGTAGTTCTATTTTTAACTTTTTAAGAACCTACGTATTGTTTTCCATAATGGCTGTACTTCCAATTATATCTTTATCAAAGTCCTCTATCATGCCCATGGAGGCTTACCTCTGAGTTGACACCAGAATATTAATCAATTTCTGTTAGGTGTGATTGTTAACCAGCCAATTATATTTTCTTTATTCCTATAATTTTGTATATTTTACTCACAAGGATATTAGAAATTTGGCCAAATGCCTTAAAGTCAATATGTACATTTTCTATAGCATTCTCTTGATTTAAAAGTTTAATAACTCTTCCAAAAAAAGGAAATAATGTTGACTTGTTCTTGACTCTGAATCCAGTTGACTCCATTTAATCACCTCTTGCTAATCTAAATAACCATTGAGGATGCTCCCAAATATTCTCTCTTTCCTATTGTGCATATGTAGGAGTGCACTTCCCTGCCTACTTGAAACTAGGCATGGTCATGGAACTTGCT
Organism: Cacajao melanocephalus; assembly: GCA_963573385.1. Taxonomy (NCBI): domain Eukaryota; kingdom Metazoa; phylum Chordata; class Mammalia; order Primates; family Pitheciidae; genus Cacajao; species Cacajao melanocephalus. The sequence continues at coordinate 27,993 of CAUYLG010072350.1, read as the reverse complement.
TTGGTCAATGCCATGAGTAAAAGTGAAATACGTCACTTCTCGGAGTAGAATGAGTATACTCCACCGCATCCTCTTTCCCACTGCTTTGACAACCAGAATGTTCCAGTGTGGGTCCCAAAGTGAAGGCAACAACAGAGGGGAGCCCCATACGACCCATAAGGGACATGTAGTATGAGCAAAAATTAACAAGAAATAAGCCTTTGTTAGCCAGGCATGGTGGCTCACACCTGTAATCCCAGCACTTTGGGAGGCCAAGGTGGGTGGATCACTTGAGGTGGGGAGTTCGAGACCAGCCTGACCAATATGGAGAAACCCCACCTCTACAAAAAATACAAAATTAGCCAGGCATGGTGGTGCATGCCTGTAATCCCAGCTACTGCAGAGGCTGAGGCAGGAGAATTTCTTGAACCCGGGAGGCTGAGGTTGCAGTGAGCCAAGATGGCACCATTGCACTCCAGCCTGGGCAACAAGAGGAAAACTCCATCTCAAAAAGAGAGAGAGAGAGAGAGAGGGGGGGGGGAGAGGGAGAGGGAGAGGGAGAGGGAGAGAGAAAGAAAGAAAGAAAGAAAGAGAAAGAAAGAAAGGGAAAGAAGAAAAAGTAAGAAAGAGAAAGAAAGAGAAAGAAAGAAAGAGAAAGAAAGAAAGAAAGAAAGAAAAGAAAAGAAAAGAAAAAGAAAAGAAAAAAGAAAAGAAAAGAAAAGAAATAAGCCTTTGTTATTTCAAGCCATTGAGATTTTGGTATTGTTAATGAAACACAACGGGTATTATCTCAACAAATACGTTATGTTTACTGGTCTGTGTTTTCTGGGATCCAGGAGTAGCCTCATCTTTAGAAATTCAGGACAGAATGTGCTCATCTGTAGTGTTCCAGCCCATCTCTGTTCTCCATGATTTTTTGAGATTACTGACATTACATCTGTCAGTTCTTTCGGTATCTATGGATATATGTTGTCCGGGACTAGCAACTTGAATTTATTTAAAATGACTGTGTGCTTTAGTACTACTTATCTTGAATTTCAGTTCTTTCTTAGCAATACTTGTTATACTTTTCAATTTTCCATGGTGGAGAAGGTAGAAACAAAAGAAAAGTTGGATACTACCCCATACTTAAGCTTCATCTTTATTCCTCTTTTATTACCTTGCTTTCAAGAAAGCCTTTAAAAATCCCTCTAGGTTTTCTTAACTTTAGCATTTTTGTAAGTCTTTCATTCTGGACATTCAGTTTTCTCACATCTCTCTTTTTATTATTATCATTATTATTATTTTAGAGATGGGCTCTCACTCTGTCACCTAAAATAGAACGCAGTGGCGCAATCTCAGCTTCCTGCAGCCTCAACCTCCCCGGCTCAAGCCATCTTCCCACCTCAGCCTCCTGAATAGCTGGGACTACAAGCACATGCCACCACACCTGGCAAATTTTTTTTTTATTTTTTGTACATATGGGATTTCACTATGTTGCCCAAGCTGGTCTCTAATTCTTGGGTTCAAGCAATACTCCTGTGTGGGACTCCCAAAGTGCTGGGATTATAGGCACAAGCCACTGTACCTAACCTCTCACACACTTCTTAAAAGTTCATAGAGCACAAAATTCACTATCTGAAATTATTTATTTGATTTAATTTTATCTATTGACTGTTTCTGGTACATGCTGTGGTTTTTTGTTGCGTTTTTAATGCTACCCTTTTTTAAACCTTAGTTATATGCTTCTATGTTTTGTTTACTTCTTAACATTTGAATTTGCCAGGACTTTTCCTTTTAATGGTTATCCAATATCTAACATTTAGCACTCATTTTTTAGAATACTAAATATATTTTTAAATGTATACTATATACATTTTAAAGTTTGTCTGTTAAATATATGAATTTTTTCCCTGAGTTTTTTTTTTTTGAATGCTTCCTTTAAGTCTAAGGGATATAAGTGACTGTCTCATTTTTTCCTCTAATACTCTTGTATATCCCAATATGTCTTATGTCTGTTTGAAATTACTAACCAGTTCCTCTCTGCTGGTCAGAATTAAAGCAAAAATAACAGTTCCTTTAAAAAAACAAAAAAACAAAAAAAAAAACCAGCTCTTATTTTCTGTGTAACCCATTCCAGGAACTTGGATTGCTCTGAAAAAGTAGAAGGTGTTTGCTTTTACCATTCAGGCTGGTAGAGCATGATTTTTACAACATTTGGGCATGAGCATTTAATCTGCCCCAGCAGCTCCAGGAAGGCCTTAGGAAATCCTAGTTTTCTCAGAACCAACTGGGCAGCAAATTGAAATTTCAGCATTTCCTTCTACTTACTTAAGGCCTTCCATCTTTCCAGCTGCCACACACACACACACACCCTTCTGAACGCTTTTCCTCTATTTATTTAACATTACACCTTTATTGCCATAGTCTCTTGCCTATATACAAAACTTTAATACTCACCTACATATAAATACACACACACACAAATCACATCTACACTTTTTTTTTTAATTTTCAAAAAAAAAAAGAGAGAGAAAAGTAAAAGACCAAGGTAGAGAGAGGAGAAAAGGAAACATGAGGACAGAAGGAAAAAAAATCTGGCCTGAGTGAATACAGCTAGCAGCCCACTACAGCAGGACTTGCCCTGTGAGGGCCTACCCCTTTCTGCAAATGAGTGGAGCCGATCAGCTACCCTTTCACCCCAGCCTCTTTGTAATGGTGCTCACTTATGCAACAGCTGTTCAGGATGGGAGGGCTCTTTCTCCGTATAGAAGCTGGCCCTTTTGAAGTCTGACTTAACAACTCTGGCATTTTCACCAGTCAGTCAGGCCACAGGTTAGAACCACACAAACAGAGAAAGAGCAATAGGAAAATGGGCAAATGAATATGTCAGATCTCTATTTCCATTTTCTTTTTAGAAGACCTATTTGGAGACTGCTTCCTGTCACCACAAAATCCTGAACATTCGTCTTGAACATGAACACTCCAAGAGAAGAATTCCAGGACTGGGCCATAGTCAGAATCGCAGCTCATCTACCAGATCTCATTGTCTACGGACGTTTCTCCCCAGACCGACCCTTTATAGATTCTTTTGATGGAGTCCTGATGTTTGTTGATATTTCAGGCAAGTGCAAAAGGGATGTTTGTTTAATGTAGATGAGCAACAGGCTCCTGTGGGAATTCACATGCAGAGCTTGATTGCAGAGTAGTGAGGCTATTCTGGAACCCCTAGGCTGTCACAGCAGATGTGCTCCATTGAGAACACAAGAGGGAGGGAGGAGACAGCTTGTGGCCTTGGCTCTCTCTCATCCTCCCTTACCTAGCACTGCCAATCATGGGCGAATCTTTAAGATGCTCAAGTCCCATTCCTTGCTCCAGTATCTCTGCCCCAACTTCACTGACTCATCCTCCCCAGGCCTAAGACCCACACACATCCCAATCAAAATTGACCTCAGGAAATTGAAATTGAAATTGATCTCCCTAGATGATATTTACATCTTAATAATAAACTTGCCACCTCTTCACAAGTGTTTAAAATGTGTGTGTTTTTGTTACCACGGAAGGAAAATTCTATTCCCAGTTAAAGAAGTTGCAGTTATCACTGTACCGCTGAGAATGTGGAAGCAAGAGATATCTGGAGCCTTTTCCTGACCCCTAAAATAATAAACATAGATAGAGGAAGCTGCATGGCTGACACTTGGAACAGCCACAAAGATCCCTAAGAAGAAATTCTGCCCGTTTTTAAAAGCTGAGGCCACTGCCTTCCAGCGTAGCCCTCTTCTGGATCTGTTTGATTCCCCCAAGCAGCCAAGGAAACCAGCTGCACATTTATTCCAGGTTTTACTGCAATGACTGAGAAGTTCAGTACAGCCATGTACATGGACCGAGGGGCTGAGCAGTTGGTGGAGATCCTCAATTACCACATAAGTGCAATTGTGGAGAGTAAGTGTTCCTATAGGTTTCTGGCTTGAGAATATTTCAATTCATTGTTTTTTCTGTAATCGTCAATTATAACCTGATATAGTATAATTGCTTAGCACTGCTCCTCTTCCCCATGAAATGTGTATGAAACTAGTCTTTTTTGAAATATGATATAGTATAACTGAGGAAATAAATATAGTCAGACTTCAATAATACAGAGTTTTTGAGGGAAGGGATGTTTTGTGTTAAAGGGCTGAATTATAGACTGCTTTTAAAAGAACTGTAGTAGTAATATTTTTAGTTTTATTATATATCCAAGTATTTTTATTTTATTGTTACTATTATTAGTAGTAGTTTTTGAGACAGGGTCTCATTCTGTCGTCCAGACTAGAGTGAAGTGGCTCAATCTCGGCTCACTACAACCTCTGCCTCCCAGGCTCAAGCAATCCTCCTGCCTCAGCCTCCTCAGTAGCTGGGATCATAGGTGTGTGCTACTTCCGCCTGGCTAATTTTTGTATTTTTAGTAGAGATGGGGTTTCACCATGTTGGCCAGGTTGGTCTTGACCTCCTGACCTCAAATGATCCACCCACCTTGGCCTCCCAAAGTGCTGAGCCCAGCCTTTTTCTTTTTCTGACACAGAGTCTTGCTGTGTCGCCCAGGCTAGAGTGCAGTGGCACAATCTTGGCTCACTGCAACCCCTTTCTCCTGGGTTCAATGATTCTCCTGCCTCAGCCTCCCGAGAAGTTAAGATTACCGGCGCCTGCCACCATGCTCAACTAATTGGTGGGTTTTGTTTTTTTTTTTTTTTGAGACAGAGTTTTGCTCTTGCTGCCCAGGCTGGAGTGCAATGGCATGATCTTGGCTCACCACAACCTCCGCCTCCCAGGTTCAAGCAATTCCCCTGCCTCAGCCTCCTGAGTAGATGGGATTACAGGCATGCACCAGCATGCCTGGCTTAATTGTTGTATTTTTAGTAGAGATGGTCGTGGAGGGCAGGGGTTCTCACCGTGTTGGCCAGGCTAGCCTCGAATTCCTGACCTCAAGTTATCCACCTGCTTTGGCTTCCCAAAGTGCTGGGATTACAGGCGAGAGCCACTGTGCCCGGCCTATCCAAGTATTTTTAAAAGCTAACATCTATATAACCCAAACGTAGTCATTAAGAGATTGTTGTATAGTAAATACACGATTTATAATTAACTTCTCAATGATTTGTCTCCTAATGATGGACACTGAAGCACTCAGAGTGAACTGAAAACTTTAGTCCCTTGTCAACCTCTGCCTGCCATCTTGTTTGCATTGTTAATTCAAACTATTCATGAAGAGACACGTTTACTCTGTTATAGTAAACTCCTGGCCTAGTGTTTGACCAGGTTCTGAGTTCCTTACTAATATCTTGATGTTACCCACTAGACAAAATTTAATGCTTCATAAAAGCAGAAACTATGGCTGATTCCTTTCCGTATCTGACTTGGCACAATAGGTGCTTAACCAGTCCATGATGATGCAAAACTAAAAGAGAGAATGGCCATTTACATCATAGAGCCTAAATAAAGAAAATGCAAAGTTGGTAATAACCAAAAATGCAAGTGACTATGGTTGTGATTTCCCCATTTCCCAACTCCTAGTTTTTGTGGAGTCCTGTCGTTCATCTACCCACCCATGCTTACGCAAGCCCCAGCCTATAACATATATTGATCAATAAATTAATTAAAAGCATTCCATCATCGTGGAAGGAGGGCAGCTGTCTTCAGGATCAGAAACCCTGCCTTCCTTTCTCCTGTCTTTCCCCATTCATGGAAATGGAGTATAGACATAAACTGGTGATTCTCTGAATCACTGTTCTTTTGACCTAGTTTCTATTCTACTAACAAAGAACGAATTTTTTTTTTTTACTAGCTTTATGGAATCAGGGCTTGATTTAATTTGTTTTTCTTTTTTTTTTCTCAGAAGTGTTGATTTTTGGAGGAGACATCCTGAAATTTGCAGGTATGGGGGCTTACTAAGATGGGAGGGAAAAGAAAGGAGTGCTGAGGTTCCACTGTTCCTGTGCTGGGACAAAGGAGGCATCCCAGAGAAGGGAGTGGCCAGGAGCTGAGGAATGCTTGATGAGTAAATTTCTTTTTTTTTTTTTTTTGAAACGGAGTCTCACTCTGTCACCCAGACTGGAGTGCAGTGGCGGATCTTGGCTCACTGCAACCTCTGTCGCCCAGGTTCAAGCGATTCTCCTACCTCAGCCTCCTGAGTAGCTGGGATTACAGGCACCTGCCACTGCACCTGGCTAATTTTTGTAGTTTTTAGTAGAGACAGGTTTTCATCATCTTGGCCAGGCTGGTCTTGAACTCTTGACCTTGTGATCCACCCACCTCTGTCTCCCAAAGTGCTGGAATTACAGGTTTGAGCCACCGTGCCCAGCTAATGAGTAAGTTTCTATACAAATCTCATACAAAGTAGACTGATCCCTAGGGCAGGCAGGTCAAAAGCCCCCTGTATGTCTCTGTCTCTCTGAAAGGCGATGCACTTCTAGCCCTGTGGAAGGTAGAGCGAAAGCAGCTGAAAAACATTATCACAGTGGTAATTAAATGTAGCCTGGAGATCCATGGATTGTTTCAGACCCAGGAGTGTCAAGAAGGCCTCGACATCCGAGTCAAGATAGGTAAGCATTTGAGAAGGAACAAATCCTATGGCAGTGGGATAGGGGTCTTGACTCCTGGGACATCTCTCTGTCCCAAAGAGAAGTAGTAGAACATGGTGGCTTAGCCCCATCATGCCCTGAACTTTGGAATCGGGACAATCAGAATGTGAATCTTGGCTTCCTCACTTACCAGTTGAGAGAATTTGGGCTAATCATAATATCTACCTAATAAGCTATTACAAAAATAAATTAGTTGGTATGGTGGTTGATGCATAGGAACCACTCAACAAAATAGTCTTTATTACTGCTACTGCTGTTATTATTATTACAACTTGGTGCTTGTCAAGGTTGTGAAGTATAAAACAAAATAGACACTAGCTTGCCATTACATAGCTTCAGCAATTACATGAGACTGGTCACCACATACCTCATAAGAATGATGTGCAAGAAAAGTTTGGCAGGTCAGCCTGCAACACAGCTGTAGCTTTATAAGGCTTCTTAAGATTATACATAGGCCAGATGCAGTGGCTCACACCTGTAATCCCAGCACTTTGGGAGGCCAAGGCAGGCGGATCACCTGAGGTCAGGAGTTCAAGACCAGCCTGGCCAACATGGTAAAAACCCTGTCTCTACTAAGAATACAAAAAAATTAGCTGAGTGTGTTGGGGGCATCTGTAATCCCAGCTACTCAGGTGGCTGAGGCAAGAGACTCATTTGAACCCGGGAGGCGGAGGTTGCAGTGAGCGGAGATCGCACCATTGCACTCCAGCCTGGGCGACAGGGTGAGACTCCATCTCACAAAAAAAAAAGATTGTACATATAATATAGTAACAATCACATATATTTCCTTATTACATTGCAGACATTACACACTATGCATGTGCAAACATCACACACACTATATCACAGTCCTGAGATACAGGCATCACTGTATCCATTTCATAGATGAAAAATGAGATTCTGAGAGGTGTTAAGTAATGAGTAACAGCTAGAGTTGTGGTTGGTGCTGTTGGTGTTAGCTTCTGCCTAACTAAACTTTGCAAAACTTAGAATTCCCACGTGTTATAACTGATGGGATCATCACCAGTTATACAATTAGCTGTTTCTCAGCTATCTTTACCCTTTTGATGTTGTTAAAAATTTCCCCCCAAAAATTAAATATTTTGTTGAAAAAAAATCAAAGTTATTGTAATACTGAATATTTTTTCTAAGTTAGCACCAGGGAGTCTGATGTGTTATCCTTCTTGAGGATGATGGGAACCCAGCCACCTCTTGCATGCTGATTGGCTGTTAGAGAGGTGGGTCTCAGCACCTTTTTTTTTTTTTTTTTTTTGAGACAGAGTTTCATTCTGCTCTTGTTGCCCAGGCAGAGTGCAGTGGTGTGATCTCGGCTCACTGCAACCTCCGCCTTCTGGTTTCAAGTGATTCTCCTGCCTCAGCCTCCCGAGTAGCTGCGGTTATAGGCAACCGCCACCACGCCTGGCTAATTTTTATATTTTTAGTAGAGATGGAGTTTCACCAAGTTGGCCAGGCTGGTCTCAAACTCCTGCCCTCGTGATCTGCCCGCCTTGGCCTCCCAAAGTGCTGGGATTACAGGTGTGAGCCACGGCACCTGGGCCCCCCAGCACCTTTTTTTAGAGTAAGTGCAAGCATCATTGTGTTTCAGATAGAAAACAAACTGTAGGTAGTATCGGGGGAAATCAGCCCTGATAATCAGCACAGCAGAGAGCAAAGATAAAACATAAACTTTGATTGCATTACAGTCATTTAAAAGGAATGTGTGTCACTTATGGTTCATTTATACATATATTTTGCTTACATGTCGTATTATACAACATCTGTCTTCTATGATTCAGATACCAAAACCTTCATTTGCCAACTTAAAAACAATTAGAGAAGCTGTCGTTGAGATGGGATGTGTAACTGTCAAATGCCTTCTTCTTTTCCCCCACCCTCTGTCATCTAAAATTCAACCCTAAGGGATTATCTTTAGTTACAACTTTAATCTCTGCTAAAATGCAAATTCTCCCAAAATAAGAATTATTAAAGGTATTCCCTGTTGCCCTTAAGTATACATAATTGAAGAAAAGGTAAAATAACTTTGGGGACTGGTAGGACCATGTAGGGAGATAAATGTCACAGAAAAGCAAAAATTAGTGGCAGAACTTTCTAGCTTTGGCAGAAGAGGAGTTTTGGAAGGCCCAAGCCTGAAAGAAGTATTCCATAATTCCTATGTAAAGCTTTAGAAGTGAGATTTTGCTCTGAGATAGTATAGTCCCACCAAGATTATGTTTTTTCCAAGAACCTGTGCTTCTGGGAAATAATCCAGAACTTCTCCCGCAAATCTATTCCTTGCCTTCTTGCCAGGACTGGCTGCTGGCCACATCAGCATATTGGTCTTTGGAGATGAAACACAAAACCACTTTCTGGTGATTGGTCAGCCAGTAGACGATGTGCGCCTTGCACAGAGTATGGCTCAAATGAACGATGTTATTCTGTCACCAAACTGCTGGCAGCTCTGTGACCGGAACATGATTGAAATTGAGAGGATTCCAGACGAGAGAGCAGTTAAGGTGGGTGTGATGCTGCTGCTTGCAGAAGTTCTGCCAGCCGGTAACAGAGGCCCCCTGCCAGAAAGGTCACTGGGCACACTGGTTTCATAGAACTCCTGGGCTGGAGACTTGGATGGGGTCAGTCTGGGTTAGGCTGCAGAAGCTTCAGTCCGGGACAACTCCTCTGGGAGGAGCCAGGGCTGGTGAGCTTGAGGTAGAAATGATTAGGCTTCTCTGTGTGTAACTGAGGATATGGAATTTGGGGATTGAGGCCTTTTGAGGGGCTAGTGACCTTGCTTAAGGAACAAGAAGGGTCTGCTGGTTGCCTCAGGAGCAGAGGGGAATAATTTTAAAGGCTCTCATTGACCCTTACTTTCTTTATCCAACACCCTCCTAACCCAGGGTGAGGGATCACTGAGGGTAAGACTGGAGTTGGGCAAGTGCAGTGAAGTTCAGTGAAGGAAGAGCGACTTTTCCTGTGGCTCTGCCTAGTAGGAAACATTGTGGTTAAGTTGCAGATTAACTATAAGCAGAACTGTCCCTGGGATATGGCCAATTAGAAAAGCTGTGCTTTAAGGGTATGAAAGTGGAAGAGAGGCGTGCTTCTAAAAGAGCCAAAGGAATGAGACTGCATGGCAGAAAGAAAGAAAGACAGAGAATCCTTGCAAATGCTGGCCAAGATAGGAGGCACGCCCACACTCATGCATCAGTCTACACCCTCACCACCCACCCTCACTCTTCCAACAAGGCACATCCAGGCTGCATGCCTAGCTGGCTCATAGCAATAGCCGATTCCCATCCTCTTCAATCATTCTTTATACCTTTAAAAATTGTTTTAACTTTGAATTCATTTTAGACTTACAGAAAAGTTGAAAACATAATACAGAGTTTCCATATATCCCTCACCTTCCTTCCCCTAATGTTACCATCTTTCATAACAAGAGTGCAATAGTCAAAACCAGGAAATTAACGTTGGTACAATACTACTCACTAATTAAAGACCTTATTTTGGGGTTTCTCTTTGTTCTAATCCCCCCTCCCTCTGTCGCTGTATGGGGGAGCTGTTTTCTTCTTCCTTCCTTCTTTCTTGCCTAATAAACTCTCTATTCCTTAAAACAAAACAAAAAAGACCTTATGAGAATGTCACCAGTTTTCCCACTGCAGTACTCAGTGGAATGTTGCAGCATTGTGTGCATGATCTCACATTGCATTTTGTTAATTTTGCTTAGTCTCCTGCAGTCTATAACGGCACTTCAGTCTTTCCTTGTCTTTTATGACCTTGAAACTTCAGAGTTGACAGTTATTTCATCACACGTCTCTCCATTTAGTTTTGCCTGATGTTTTCTCTCTCTCTCTCTCTTTTTTTTTTTTTTTTTTGAGATGGAGTCTCACTCTGTCACCCAGGGTGGAGTGCGGTGGCATGATCTCAGCCCACTGCAACCTCTAACTCCCAGGCTCCAGTGATTCTCCCACCACAGCCTCCTGAGTAACTAGGACCACAAACATGTGCCACTATGCTCGGCTAATTTGTGTGTGTGTGTGTGTGTGTATTTTTGGTAGAGACAGGATTTTAACATTGTTACCCAGGCTGGTCTTAAACTCCTGAGCTCAAGCAATCTGACCACCTCAGCCTCCCAAAGTGCTGGGATTACAGGCCGGATGTTTTCTCTTTATTGGACTAAGTGTATGCTTTTTGGTAGGGGCAGGGAAGAAGACCACAAAAATGAGGTCATGCCATTCTCAGTGTATCATTATCATCATATGTGGCTCATAATCTTGATGTCTTATGACTGGTGATTCTCCTAATACCTTTTAGGCCATCAGCCCCCTGTCCTTTAACACTTATAAGAAAGAAATGGTATGGTTGGGCAAGGTGGATCACACCTGTAATCCCAGCACTTTGGGAGGCTGAAGTGGGCAGATCAAGAGGTCAGGAGTTCAAGACCAGCCTGGCCAACATGGTGAAACCCCATCTCTACTAAAAATACAAAAATTAGCTGGGCATGGTGGTGGGTGCCTAAAATCCCAGCTACTCAGGAGGCTGAGGCAGGAGAATTGTTTGAACCCCGGAGGCGGAGGTTGCAGTGAGCAAAGATCAGCCTGAGTGACAAGGCAAGCCTTTATCTTGGGGGAAAAAAAGAGAAATGGTGTGCAGTTAAACCAGGTTTTATTTGAATTAAAATATTATGAAGGAAAAAAAGGAAGTTCTAAGGGCAGAAAAGTATAAGATCAGTCCCCCTTGGAGTGACCCTCTCTGTACATACACCAAACATCGAGATCTGAGTGAAGACTGTAATTGGAAAGACTTTACATTTTCAATTTAAAATTTCAATTTTACAAATCAAAGATTATTTTGGTGTTTAAATATGCTGATACTGTTTACCATTTTATAGACAGTCAAAAGCGTACTCCCTGACTTTCTGCTGAGAAGTTACACTGAGGATTAAATAGTTCTCGGAACAACTGGAAACTTCTCATTTTCTTTTATTTAGGTTAACTTCTTAAAACCACCCCCTAATTTTAACTTTGATGAATTTTTCACGAAGTGTATGACCTTCATGAATTATTATCCTTCTGGTAAGCACAAAAGTAAGTATCCACCATGGAAAGAAGCTTTCAACTCTACCAGTGGTCGGTAGGGTCTTATACCAATGCCCACAGCTTCACTAGTGGGTGGGCTCTTCAACACAGCTCCTGGTCCTTACTAGCACACAAAGGGGACCTACTTCCCATTCTCCGGGACACCGATTCTAAGTATGACACTCCCCACAACCTTCACCTCTCCCTAGGCACTGACTCCTTTCCCTCACTCACCAAACATTAATAAGTCTTCCCTAGGATGAACAAAAAAAAAAAACAAAGCTTCTTTGCATGCTGCTTTCCCCTCCTAACCTTCACCAACAAACTTCTCAGCAAAGTAATCTATAAATGCATTTATACCTGTTCTCCTATCCCCTTATTTATCCAATAAATATTGATTGCAAGCACCTTGACGTCTGTGCCCACCTGCTCTTCAATCTTATACCCCTGATTTCTAGCTTCTACCCCAGTCTCCTGCTGTCTACTGAAGACTGTTTATGTCAAGGCCACCAAGGACCATAATATTTGCCAAACCAGGTGACCTCTTCTCAGGCCTCATCCTAGGTGGTTGACCATAGCTTATGCTCTTTTTTTGGATATTACTTTCTCCTTTTTCCTTGGGTTCAAGAGTATTCTTTTCTAGTTTTGCTTTTACGTCTCAAATCACCTATTTTCAGTCCCCTTTGCTTAGTTTCCTTCCGATTCCTTAAATGTTGGTGACTTCAGGGATCTCTACTCACTTCTTAGTGAACCATTCACTCATGCTTAATTTCCATATGAGTAAGATGAGGCAAGTGAGAAGCCTATGTCACAAATCTTAAGCAGACATTCACTCTCAAGGTCCTGCAAGTTGCTTACATCACCCAAGTCCCAGACCTAACCGCCAGAATTCATTTCAGTTTTTTGTCCTGAATTCTAGGACAGATTTTTGTCCTGAATTCACAAAAAACAAACAAACAAAATACCCTGCTTATGGGTCACTTCCACTGGATTCAAACAGGCATCTAATATTAACATATCCAAACTTTAGCTACTTATCCTTCCCTGAAAACCCCATCCAAATGAGAAACATTTTGTCTTTCTTTCCTTCTTTCTTTCTTTCTCTCTCTCTCTCTCTCTCTTTCTTTCTCTTTCTTTCAAGACGGAGTCTCGCTCTGTCACCCAGGCTGCAGTGCAGTGGTGCTATCTCGGCTCACTGCAACCTCTGCCTCCTGGGTTTAACCTCCTGAGTAGCTGGGATTACAGGCACATGCCACCATGCCCAGCTAATTTTCATATTTTTAGTAGAGACAGGGTTTTACCATCTTGGCCAGGCTGATCTTGAACTCCTGACCTCATGATCTACCCTCCTCAGCCTCCCAAAGTACTGGGATTACAGGCATGAGCCACCGCACCTAGCCCAGAAACTTTTTGAATCATTTTTTCTCATCATTTGTACAGGTCTGGAATATTTTCGATGTTATAAAATAGTAGATTGTACTTTTACAAAGCCACAATACGTAGTGGGGTGGGGTGTGGGGAGACTGTACAAACGTTGATCAGGAAAGGCCAAGAACCTCAGATGTTCCAGAGATGAAGGAGAAAGCCTCATGACATTACCCACTCCTTGAGCTTTACCAGTGCCATCTCCTGGGTCTTAATGGTACCTTCTATTAAAGGGTTTCTTTAGGCCTTATTTTGAGCACCATAATACTGCAATGCAATTCTTTTTTTCTTTTTCTTTTTCTTTTTTTTTTTTGAGACAGAATCTCACTCTGTTGCCAGGCTGGAGTATAGTGGTGCCATCTCGGCTCACTGCAACCTCCGTCTTCGGGGTTCAAGTGATTCTCTTGCCTCAGCCTCCCGAGTAGCTGGGACTAAGGCATACACCACCATGCCCAGCTAATTTTTAGTAGAGATGGGGTTTCACCATGTTGGCCAGGATGATCTCAATCTCTTGACCTCATGATCTGCCCGCCTTGGCCTCCCAAAGTGCTGGGATTACAAGTGTAAGCCACCGTACCTGGCCTGCAATGCAATTCTGATGTTATAACCACCTGGAGTTAATGCAGGACTTCATCGGCTGAATCCTCTACAAACTTCAGACACCAGCTGCAAGCTCTGGGAACCTCAAACCACGGGCACTTCTGACTAACTGCCTACAAATTTGGAGATCCCTTTAAAATGCCCTCAGGTTGAATAATTCACTGAAATGACTCACAGAACTCAGCAAAGTGCTATACTTACAGTTATGGGTTTATTATAAAGGATACAAATTAGGACCAGCCAAACTATAAAAAGCCACACACACATTTTTTTCACATTATCATTCTCTGTCTCCCTTATTTTTTGATTTCCTCAAGCTCATTCCTACCATCTCCTATCAGTCTGTCCTAGAGCATAAACTATCAGCCTCTATAGTGAAGGGAACCATAGAGATCATGAAACTCAACTACTTTTTTTCCAGCTGAGGAAATAGGAGGCAACCAGGGCAGCAAAGTGACTTCTCAAGGGTCACAGAGTGAAGCGGTATCAAGCCTGAGATCAGAAGCCAGTCTTCTTAATATTATTCCTGCTGCTTTTTCAACTCTACATCCCCTTCCTTCTGTCACCGTGCTCCTCTCTTGTCATTCTCTCATTTGTCTGTTCCCATCTCCTGGGGTACTAGTTGTAAACCAAGTTCAGAAGTGAAAATCTCCCTAAGTTCCAGAGCATATGTCAGTTTGAACAGGGTTTTGGGCTACATGTGACTGAATTTTGGGAAACCTGCAACCTCCGAGAGCTCCTCTTTGGATTACCCCTGGCCCTTTCAGCCCCTAGGTCTCCCAGCGTTTCCTGACAACTGTAAGGACAGGACAGCCCACTGCCCAAGGGAATAGGGACTGGGAGTCTCCTCTCACTAGCACTGCAGAGCCAAGCTTCCCTCTCTGAGCCTGCATCTCCCTTCTGCCTTCTTAGACATCCTGAGGCTCGTGTGCACATTGAAGCCTGATCCTGAACTGGAGTTGTCCCTACAAAAGTATGTGATGGAAAGCATTTGGAAGCAGGTATTTTCATAATTGAATTATTGGCTTTGGGGATGTCAAGGATCTGGACAGCTGGAATTTTAAGATGTAAGAAAAAAACCCAGCAGCTATGAGTAAATAGTAAAATGTCCCATTAAAATAAAAAGACATTTTCTTTCTTCTTTTTTTTTTTTTTTGAGACAGAGTCTCAATCTGTCACCCAGGCTGGAGTGCAATGGCACGCTCTAGGCTCACCACAACCTCTACCTCCCAGGTTCAAGCAATTCTCCTGCCTCAGCCTCCCAAGTAGCTGGGATTACAGGTGGGTGCCACCACGCCTGGCTAATTTTTGTATTTTTAAGTAGAGACGGGGTTTCACCATGTTGGTCAGGCTGGTCTCAATCCCCTGATCTCGTGATCTGCCCACCTCAGCCTCCCAAAGTGCTGGGATTACAGGAGTGAGCCACTGCACCCAACTAAGACATTCTTTTTTCTTTTGAGACACAGTCTCACTGTGGCCCAGACTTGAGTGCAGTGGCATGATCTCGGCACACTGCAACCTCTGCTTCCTGGGTTCAAGCTATTCTCCCGCCTCAGCCTCCCGAGTAGCTGAGACTACAGGCATGCACCACCACACTCAGCTAACTTTCTGGACTTTTAGTAGACAAGGTTTCACCATGTTGGCCAGACTGGTCTCCCTGACCTCAAGTGATCTGCCCGCCTTGTCCTCCCAAAGTGCTGCAATTACAGGCATGAGCCACCACACCGAGGGTAAAAAGACATTCTCTATGTGTCATTGTTCAAATCTCGATATCTTAAAGAGGGCATTATTCATCATTATACTGTGACAACAAGCATAAACTGTGTTGCCTTATATAATTGGGCAGATCGAAGCTGTTGCAAGCATATGAGCTCATGTGGGCACCCTCTCTATATGCCACATAGCAGAAGACTTCAAGTGGATGAACACTGGTACACTCTTTCTCCAAGTCATTTGCATTAGATCTTAAGTTTTGAGATTTAACAATACAGGTAATTAGAATACTCTGAGCTACTTCCATCCTCCAGTGTTTTCTCTTTTTATTCTCTTAATCTTGGTTCTCTCAAATTTATTAATCCATGTGAATTATAACTGTCTCTTAGCACTCACCATATGCCAGTCACTCTGCTATTTCATGTATTCATTCTTCACAGTCCTTGGTAGATATTTTTATCCTCACTTTGTATGTATAAGAAAACTGAGACCCAGAGGACACTAGAACCTTTCCTGAGGTTGTAAAGTAAAAGATATAGCTAGGATTTAAACCCTGGTCTGTCTGAAATCTACAATTTCACACAGGCTATCTACCCTCCTAATACATGCCTGCTTTAATTCTTAGTCCATCAAAATGCTGTTGTGTCTTGGAGGAAATCTTTGTAAGGAAGGCCTGTCCAGTGGGTAGCTACCTTCATAGAGTAAATTGGAGAGGTATCAGAATGCACCCTTCCACCTTCAGCCCATTGTAAAAACATTACCTCTAGTGCCTGCAATTGCTTGACTCTTCATGGCTTTCGAAGCTTAAAAAAGTCTCCCCATGCTCCTCTAGCCATTCTCAAGAGATATGATATATTATGCTTCTTTAGTTGCAACCAGCCAAAAGCAAGGTCTTTAGCACTGGAATATTAGATGGACTCTGTGGGTCACTGGGAAAATTCCAGGTAGGAAAAATGTTTACCTAGTGAACAGGTACAGCTAAAAGGGTAGAAAACACGACCAAAGACAACCTTTTACAACTTTACCAAGGCCAGCCCTGGCACCTAAAGAAGAATGGACCTTAAAGATACTGTGGTCCTCTTTTCCAAGCCAAAACTCAGAATATATCATCTGACAGAAGCTTTTTATTTATTTGTGAATGCTTATATTTGAAAAATCAGGGCTAGGTGTGGTGGCTCATGCCTATAATCCCAGCACTTTGGGAGGCCCAGACAAGTGGATCACTTGAGCCCAGGAGTTCAAGACCAGCCTGGGCAACATGGCAAAACCCTGTCTCTACAAAAATACAAAAATTCGTTGGATGTGGTGGCACGTGCCTGTAGTCTCAGCTACTCGGGAGGCTGAGATGAGAAGATCACTTGAGCAAGGAGATGGAGGTTGCAGTGAGCCAAGATGGCGCCACTTGCACTCCAGCCTTGGGGACAAACAAGACCCTGTCTCTAAAAAAAAAAAAAGAAAAAACTCAGTACATTGGTTAATTAGAAATTATTAAATCCCCTTTTATAAAAGAATAAAATTACATGAAACCAGGACCATCCTAGGCAGTCAGGAAGCATGACTGCATTATTCCCTATACCAGTTCCTTCTTTAGTCTAGAAAATGTGCTTCACGTTGTCGGTGGAGAATCTGACACTTCTGTGGGAGAAAGTGCACTGATTTTTCCCCATTGGTTTGCTATGTACTTAATTAACAAAATTCAAAGATGATAATTGGCAGGGATAGTTTGGGAACACTCTCCTTTCTTTTCCCTGTGCCTGTTTTGGGTAGGCTTGGAGAGAAGAGGGGACCTAAATGAAATATACCACCCCAGAGAGGCAGGAGTATGTGGCAGATTAAATGTTGGATGAGTAGTCTGGAGATTTGCGTTCTAGTTTGTTGGGTCCTTATGTGACCTTGCAAAAGTTGTGTTACTTCTTCATGTATCAGTTACCTAGTCAGTAAAATGGGGATAATAATACTGATTTCATTTTGTTTAAACATAGAGTAAAAGAGAATGTGAAAACATTCCAGAAGGTTGAATTGCATAGCATGCTACTCTTATCTCTAACTATAAAAACAAGACAGTCAAACTCCCAGATGGCATCTATGGACCTGCCTGGGGTCTGGGGGAACTTGTCACCCTGAGGGGAATGACACAAGCCTGGCTGGCTTTTCCACCTGCTGATTGTACAGCCCTGAGGCCTTGAACAAAAATAGGTGGTAGCCCGATAGTAATCACAGTGGGCCTTGGGCAATATTCAGTGCTGTGCTGGCTTCAGTTTTGACCAATGCAGTCCCAGTGATGGTAGCCACAAGGGTGCTTGTGTGACCCCACTCCCAGCTCCAAGCAGCTCAGCACAGAGAAATAGAGACTCGTTTGTTTGGGAGAAAGTAAGGGAAGAGAACAAAAGTCTCTGCCTGGTAAGCCGGAGAATTCTTCAGGATTTTTTTTCTTTTTTTTTCAAGACAGAGCCTTGCTCTGTTGTCTAGGCTGGAGTGCAATGGTGCAATCTCGGCTCACTGCAACCTCCACTTCCCGGGCTCAAGTGATTCTCCTGCCTCAGCCTCCCGAGTAGCTGGGATTACAGGCACGCACCACTGTGCCCAGCTAATTTTTGTATTTTTAGTAGAGGCAGGGTTTCACCATGTTGGCCAGGCTGGTCTTGAACTGCTGACCCTCAGGTGATCCACCTGCCTCGGCCTCCCAAAGTGCTGGGATTACAGGCATAAGCCACCGCGCCCGGCCCAGCATTTGTAGATGCTAACAGTGAACAATCTAAAAAAGAAATTAAGAAAGTAATTTTGTTAACAGTAGCTACAAATAAAGTACCTAGTAATTAACCAAAGAAGTGAAAGATCCCTATTATGAAAATTATACAACATTGATGCAAAAAATTGAAGAGACTCCCCCCCTCAAAAATGAAAGATATTCCATGCTCATAGATTGGTAGAATGTCCGTACTACCCAAAGCAATCTACAGATTCAATACAATACCTATCAAAATACCAGTGACATTCTTCACAAAAATAGAAAAAGAATTCTGAAATTTACATGGAGCCACAGAAGACCCAGAGTAGCCAAAGCTACCCTAAGCAAAAAGAGTAAATCAGGAGGAATCATATTATCTGGTTTCAAATTATACCCAGAGTTATAGCAACCCAAATAGCATAGTACTGGCGTAAAAACAGACACATAGACCAGTGGAACAGAGAACCCAGAAATAAATTCATACGTCTACAGTGAACTCATTTTTGACAAAAGAGCCAAGAATATACATTGCAGAAAAGACAATCTCTTCAATAAATGGTACTGGAAAAACTGGATATCCATATGCAGAAGAATAAAACTACATTCCTGTCTCTCTCTGTTCACAAAAATCAAGTCAAAATGGATTAAAGACTTTGAGACCTCAAACTATGAAACTACTACAAGAAAACATTGGGGAAACTTTCAAGGACATTGGAGTGGGCAAAGATTTCTTCAACAATGCCCTATAAGCGCAGGCAACCAAAGCAAAAATGGACAGATGGGATAACACCAAGTTTTAAAAGTTTCTGCACAGCAAAAGAAACAATCAACAAAGTGAAGAGATAGGATAAAATACTTGCAAACTACCTATCTGACAAAGGATTAATCACCAGAATACATAAGGAACTCTAACAGCTCTATAGAAAAAAAATCTAATAATCCAATTAAAAAATGGGTAAAATATCTGAATAGAAATTTCTCAAAGGAAGACATACAAATGGCAAACAAGTATGTGAAAAGGTGCTCAACATCACTGATTATCAGAGAAGTGCAAATCAAAACTACAATAAGATTATCATCTCCAGTTAAAATAACTTTTGTTTTAATATGGAGTTTCGCTCTTGTTGCCCAGGCTGGAATGCAATGGCACAATCTCTGCTCACCACAACCTCTGCCTCCTGAGTTCAAGCGATTCTCCTGCTTCGGCCTCCTGAGTAGCTGGGATTACAGGCATGCATCACCACATCCAGCTAATTTTGTATTTTTAGTAGAGATGGAGTTTCTTCATGTTGGTCAGGCTGGTCTCAAACCCCTAACCTCAGGTGATCCACCCGCCATGGCCTCCCAAAGTGTTGGGATTATAGGCATGAGCCACTGCGCCAGGCCAAAATGACTTTTATCCAAAAGACAGGCAATAAATCCTGGCCAGAATGTGGAAAAAAGGGGATCCTTGCACACTGTTAGTGGTAATATAAATTAGCACAACCACTCTGGGAAACAGTTTGAAAGTTCCTCAAAAAGCTAAAAATAGCTACCATACAATCTAGAAATTCTACTCCCAGATACATACTCAAAATAAAAGAAATCAATATGTTGAAGAGATATCTACACTCCCATGTTTATTGTAGAGCTCTTCACAATAGCCAAGACTTGGAAGCAACTTAAGTGTCCATCAGCAGAGAAATGGATAAAGAAAATATGGTACATATACACAATGGAATATTATTCAGCCATTAAAAAGAATGAGATTCTGTCATTTGCAGCAACATGGATGGAACTGGAGGTCATTATGTTAAGTGAAATAAACCAGGTACAGAAAGAGAAACTGCATGTTCTCAGTTATTTGTAGGAGCTAAAAATTGAAACAATTGAACTCATGGGGATAGAAAGTATAAGGATGGTTACTGGGAAGAGTAGTCGGGGGTGAGGAGGAATTGGGGATGATCAATGAGTACCAAAAAATAGAAAGAATGAGGAAGCCCTAGTATTTGCAAGCAAAACAGGGTAACTATAGTAAAAAATAATTTAATCACTGATATGGTTTGGATTTGTATCCCCTTCCATGTTGATATTCACTTGGGGTGGCTGGCAAAATGTTAACTATTAGGAAAAGTTATAGATTGTAATCTCGAACCTTTTGGAAGGCTGAAAGGTTTTATTTAGGCATGCTGAAGGCAGCCGCCTCATTAACATTAGCATAGGAAAGAAATAGAGACAATCAAAGGCTTTACCCCACATCCCTTTGTCTCTACTCTTAACTGTTTACTCATGTAAACTTTGTGCTGGATGGCCCTCTCAGGGGATCAAAGGGGAATTACCTGTTAATAATGTTTACTCTGGGCCCCCAGGACCTAAAGCTTTTATCAGTTGTAAAACCATTCTCTTAACCATGTTAATTATCCACAATTGTGTTAACTTAGAACCTCTATTGTAAAATCTACGGAATAAAAGTGTGGATGAACAGGGAGTCTTGGTCGATTGGTTGCATTTCACACTCTGAAAGCAGCCAATGGCCATCCCTAGCCCACTGGTATCACTGTAATGGTGTGAGAGTGTATTCATTCATCCGTCATTGAGTCAGGGTCTGCAAACCAGACTTCCACAGGTGGTGGTCAACATCTCACTCCCAAATCTCATGTTGAATTATGATCCTCAGTGTTGGAGGAGGGGTGTGGTGGGAGGTGATCGGATCATAAGGGTGGACTACCCCCTTACTATTCTCATGATAGTGAATGAGTTCTCACAGGATCTGGTTGTTTAAAAGTATGTAGCACCTCCCCCTACTTTCCTCTGGCCATATAAGACGTGCCTGCTTCTCCTTCGTCTTCCACCATGATTATAAGTTTGAGTCCTCCCCAGCCATGCTTCCTGTACAGCCCATGCAACTGTGAGTCAATTAAACCTCTTTTCTTTGTAAATTACCCAGTCTCAGTAGTTCTTTATAGCAGTGTGAGAATGGACTAATACAATCATACATTTTTAAAATAACAAAAAGAGTATAATTGGATTGTTTGTAACACAAAGGATAAATGCTTGAAGGGATGAATAATCCATTTATCCTGATGCGATTATTACATATTGCATGCCTGTATCAAAATATCTCATGTAACGAGTAATCCTGTTAAAGATCAGCTGTCAAAACCATAGTATGGAGAATGTTGTTCAGCTGCATTTGCGTAACTAATATTAGCATATAAAGATTGACCAATTTATTTCTTCCCAAATGACATCTCAAAATACATAATTTCAGGATGAAAGGACCACTGAAATAATGCATTCCTATGACTAGTCAGTGGTTAGACCAGTCATACTGGCAATTAAAGTGGTCAAATCCTTAATGTAATCTTTGCAACCACAGATGCATGAGTAAGTCAATGTCTTTCAACAGTTAAAACCCTCTACAACACTTTGTCATAACAAAGCCACCTAATTCTGTGTAGTGCTTCACATCCAGTTTATTCAGCAATAGCACCTTGATGAAAGTTACAGAAGCATAGTGAGCTCATGGAGTTCATTGCTAAGTTCATAGTATTGTCCAGTTACAACTTTAAAACAAAAAATATATAAAATGCTAGTTCATAATGTGCTACGTGAGCTAAAATTCTACATTGTTGCAAAATGTTACCACTGTATGGGTTAGTTTCTTAGTAAATCACTTTAACACCAACCGTAGCATCAATACTGTATCTTGCTAATTCGACCAGTCTACAGTAAACTATTCAGTTAACCCTGTCTCATTATGCAAAATAGGTCATTTCATGATATTATGTAACCAGAAGTGTTATATCTAGCAGTTCCTGCGTTAAATCAAAGTTGACATCAACACCAAAAACAAATATAATTAGGCAGTACTAGAACGGAAGATAGGTAGGTAGGTAGATGGGTAGATAGGTAGATAGGTAGGTTGGTAGATAGATAGATAGATAGGTATATAGATAGATATGAATCTATCTATGCTTTCAGCAGATGCCACAAATAATTTTACCATGTAAATTAAATAGTAAAATCTTAGCACTGACTTGCCAAGCAATAGTATTTCCAGCTAGAACTTTATTTGTAAAGCTTGATTCTACTCAGAACACATAATTTCTGCTGTACTCAATAGACTTTAATAAACCTACCATCTGTAAAAAAAAAATATATATATATATATCTCACTTAACATGTAAATATATACATCTACTATAGACCTAAAAAAATAAAATTTTTAATTTTTTTTTTTAAATAAGAGAGCCAAAAAGAACAGTAGTTCTTTCCCTTATTGCAATGGCTCATATTGGCATGAGGGAGCCAGCAGTTGGGGTAATGGAGTGGTTGCTGGTCAAAAATCAGCACATACATAAGTCCCCACTGGAAGAGAGGGATTTTGATTCTATTTCCATCTGCTTGACTTCAGGCCTGCTGGCTCTGCCGTGTTGTATCTCACACAGTCTGAGGTAGACATTCCCCAGATGATTACGGGTATGAGGTGGGGGCGGCACTGGGGGAGGGACACTGTCAAGGACACCTGCTACAGAAAGCTGCTCTCTACTTTGCAGATTGATGACAAACAGCTTCAGGGCTATTTGTCTGAGCTTCGCCCAGTGACGATTGTGTTTGTGAACCTGATGTTTGAAGACCAAGACAAAGCAGAAGAGATAGGCCCAGCCATCCAGGATGCCTATGTGCACATCACTTCTGTCTTGAAGGTCTTCCGAGGCCAAATCAATAAAGTCTTCATGTTTGACAAGGTAAGTGTGAGCTATGGGATGGGAACCTGCCAATAGTTTCAGGTTAGCATTCACAGACAAGTACATTGGTGAGCCGGAGAGAATAGATTCTAGAAATTTAACCTATAGGCCAGGTGCAGTGGCTCACGCCTGTAATCCCAGCATTTTTGGAGGCCCAAGGCAGGCAGATCACTTGAGGTCAGGAGTTCAAGACCAGCCTGGCCAACATGGAGAAACCCCATGTCTACTAAAAATAAAAAAAAAATTAGCCAGGTGTGGTGGCATGCACCTGTAATCTCAGCTACTCAGGAAACTGAGGCAGGAGAATGGGTTGAACCTGGGAGGCAGAGGTTTCAGTGAGCCAAGATCACGCCACTGTACTCCAGCCTGGGCAATAAAGTGAGACTCGGTCTCAAAAAAAAAGAGGAAATTTAACCTAGAAGTCCAGACTTTATTTATAATTATAATAACTTCTATGGTGGATATAGCACTTATTATGTGCCAGGCACTGTTCTCAGCACCTGACCTGTATTGGCTCATTTCATCCTCATGACCACTCTGAGCAGTAGGTGCTCCTGTCATTATCCTCATTATATAGATGAGGATGCTGAGACAGAGATGAGGATACCAGGACAAGGCGAGATTACATTTTCCTCATGATCATCCAGCTAGTAAGGGGGAGGCTGAGATTCAAACCCAGGCAGTCTGCGGTCCCTGTCTGAGCTCACTGTGCGGGGCTACCTCTCACTACACGTAAGTCTCCAGCCCAGTGCATGGTGTATTACCCAAGGGTTTCCGGTCAGGAGTCTAGTAATCTTCACACCCCAGAAGTTTGTTTCCAAGAATGCCCACCTGCCATGTCAACACCTCCAATTCTCCCTTTTATTTCCATCCATTGAAGGGAGGGGACTGCCTCTGGCTCCCAGATGTTTTCACTCTGTTCTTAATCAATTCAGAGAAAAGCGAAGTGATGAACAAATGACCACAGGTGCATATGTGATAACTGATTTCCCATCTCAATCGCTTTTGTGTATTAAAAGCAGAGCACTTAATTACTGCCCCACATCCACTCATTCACTAATTCAACAAGCATTTATTGAGCATTTCTTAGAAGACAGAAAGCTAGGGCTGGGCAGCAGAGATGAGTAACACACACATTGCTACACAACCAGGCAGGAATCACTCATTCCACATGAGACAAACTAACTCTGTGCTACGGGAGTTCTGGGAAAAGGACTACTTCCAGCCTGGTGCCTCCAGTATCTTCTTCAACATTGACTCATGAGTTTCATAAGAAAAGAGTGAATAATCTAAGAGAACAGTCTTTCATGTCTTACAGACATGGCTCCAAAGATTCCTAGCTGTTAGACTTAGCGAGTCATTGAACTTCTCTGAGCCTTGGTTTATTCCTCTTTGAATGGAGATAGTATTTGACTCAAATGACTGTGGAAAGTTTTAAATAATGTAGTATGTGAGAGGCACTTTGGTGTAATGCCTGTCTTAGAGTCAGCACTCAATAAATGAGAGCTGCCAATACATTACTAGGGGGAATCAAAAGCTCTTGTCAAGCCACTACATAAATTTTCAGGCAAAAGGGCTCTTTGCTTCCCCCAAAGGGGTTGTCCTCTTTACACATGCCTGGAAGCAGGGTTTCCCTCTTCATGTGAAGCCAGATGCCAGTCCTTTTTAAGATCTAACAGTTGATGAAATTCTTTTGGAGAGGGTTAAAGAAATGGAGGTATTTTAGTGTTTTTTGCATTTTACCAGGATGTAACATGTCAAAAAGTCAAAATTTTAATCCATCGCCCTTTATTCACAATACCCTTTTCTTACAGACAACAGCACCTGACTGAGGTCATTTTTTAAGTGACTAATACTACAAATGCCAAGCTTTAGAGTTGAATCATTGCTTGGAACAGTTAGCTTTATGATAAGAAAACCTACTCACAGCCTAAGCCTTTATCCCTAAGAATGATAACAGTATCTGAAAAGTACTTTTTGGTTTACAACGACTTTTTGAATATATAAAACGCATTAATTCTTTTAGTAGCCAAAAACATCTCAGCAGCTCTACAGTATATCCATTTTCAGATTGATAAACTCAAGTTCCTAGATTATAATCGACTTCTGTAAGTTTCCACAGTTCAGAAGCGGCTTGAGAACAGAGACTTTCTGAGTCCAGAGCTGGTGCCTTTTCCACTGCTCTGTGCTGCTGCTTCATAGACTTAAACTGAGCACCTTGCCACATGGGACCTTGGCCACAGGACAGAGTAGGCCAGAGCATGCACACAGATACCTCAGCCCTATTCACTGTCTCTGGGGCAAAAACAAGCCCTTCTCAAGGGCTCAAGCCCTCCTGTCAATGGTGCATAGAAGTGTTTGAAGTGTACCAAAAATAAAATACTGTGAGAGAAATAATGATGAAATCTGATTCAGAAACTGAAAATTGCCTCTGGCTCTCTGTTGAGCCTTCTTGCCAGTCCAGTTTAAAGCATACTGTCCGCAACTGTGGTTGCCGTCAACCTCCCTCACAGGGCTGCTCCTTCCTCTGTGTCTTTGGCTTCCCTGGGGAAAAGGTACCTGATGAAGTCACTCATGCTCTGGAATGTGCTATGGATATATTTCACTTCTGCTCTCAAGTCCACAAAATCCAGTGAGTATTGACCCTGGCCCACCCAGTAGTCCCTGACCCTTTTGAAGCATAAGTAGGGAGGGCATGCAGGGAACAGGAAAGAAAGAACAATTAAGAATTTAGTCCTGTATCTCAAACTTTTGTTCCTCCTTCACAACTCCAGGTCACGTACAAATGCCATAAACTAATTAAAATGGGTAGAGAAAATCCTTTCCCACCCTTTGCCAACCCATGCATTATTTCCCACCCTTCCCACTTTCTCTGCACTCATTATCTTTATCTCTTTCCCCACAAATCTTGTCTCCCCTGCATCAGAACTGTATCCATCGGCGTTGCCAGTGGGACTGTCTTCTGTGGGATCGTTGGACACACTTTGAGACACGAGTATACAGGTGTGCTGAGTCAGCTCATCTCCACTTTTAGCAAACACAGCACCTTGCCACTGGGCTTTGTGGAACGAAGCACAAAAATGAGTGAGACATGAGCCCCGCCTTCAGAAAGTTTAGAGTCTTCCAGATGGAGCCAAGCCCTGGAGCTCTCAGTGGCTGCAGAGTGTGCATCTCCGGGGCTATGCATGAGTATGAGAAATATGTAGTCATGGGAGGAGAGCAGTGGGAGGCTATATGTTGATGGAATGAGGGGCTCTTATAATAATTTCCTGTTAACATTAAATAGTTACTTCTCTTAATTCCTGCAATAGGTTAGAACTCCTTAAAAATTATGAATATTGGCTGGGCGCGGTGGCTCACGCCTGTAATCCCAGTACTTTGGGAGGCTGAGGTGAGATCAGGAGATTGAGACCATCCTGGTCAACATGGTGAAACACCGTCCCTACTAAAATACAAAAAATTAGCCAGGTGTGGTCATGCACACCTGTAGTCCCAGCTACTCGGGAAGCTGAGGCAGGGGAATTGCTTGAACCTGGGAGGCAGAGGTTGCAGTGAGCTGAGATCGTGCCACTGCATTCCAGCCTGATGACAGAGCAAAAAAAAAAAAATTATGAATATTGATATTACTGAAAAATAATGAAACTCTGAAAAGAGAGTAGTAATAAGTAAATGTCATCTCCAGATTTCACTACTCTATTACTTCCCTCTTCAATCCTGTCAGTGTTTATGATTTTCAGCAATAATGCACCTAAAATACTGAATATATGTAAAATACCAAAATAGTTATGTCTGAAATGATACAATGTCTGAGATTTTCTTCAAAAGTACATAGGGAGGGGAGTGTATGCAGGTAAGGATGGAGCAGGATTGGCCATGGGTTAACGGCTTGTTGGGATGGGGTGATGGGCATATGGAAGTTCATTATATTTTATTTTATAGTCAAATTTCTCCACAATAAATAGTTTTTAAAAAAAGAGTATCTTGTTCAGAAGTATTCAAGCTTATGGTAAAGTGACACATTTGCTACCTCATTTGTAGTAATATAATTGAGGGCTTACAAGCAGGCAGCTGCTGTTCAAAGTGATAAGCACGTATTAACTCATTAATCTTCATAAACTATCCTCTATGATAGATACTATTATCATCCCTATTTTATGGGTTAGAGAACAAAGGCATGACAATTATTTCAAGTAATTGTCCCAAGTAATTTGCACATAGTAGTTAGAGGTAGAGCTGGTGTTCAACCCTGCACAGTCTGCCTTCAGAGCTGTGCTTCAGTCCTCCATGCACACCTCTTCTAGGGCCGTTTACGAAATCAAGAAATCGACAAATGAAGGTTCATTCACAGGAGCATACAGACACAGTTTTGTGTCTCACATGGGGATCAGTATCACAGGCCCCAGCTTGTGCTTGTCCACCTTGTAGCAGAAGACCAGCTTATACCTTCTCTGAGAGCCTTCAGTGCTGTGGTCACCCCACTTACAGAGCCCACTCCATGCTCAAGGCCCTTCCATCCCTGAGCAGATCATTCTCTTGGCCTCCCAAGTGAGGCAGAAACTTTGCTAATGGCTACCTCCCTGCATATTTTGTTAATAGCCATTGGCTGAATATGGGTCTTGAGGCTAGACTTGCGCATCATTCATGAGAGGCAAAGGGAGGAAAAGGTAAAAATGCTATTTGGAGACAGTGTGTTTCAGATTACATTCAGTTCAATGGCGGTTATTTCCCTGATCTTTCACTTTCTCTTTCTTGTTATAGTCATTGGCCAAAAAGTCAACATAGCTGCCAGGATGATGATGTACTTCCCAGGAATTGTGACCTGTGACTCTGTCACCTACAATGGCAGCAACCTACCAGCCTGCTATTTTAAAGAACTTCCAAAGAAAGTTATGAAAGGTGTTGGAGATTCTGGACCATTCTATCAGTGTTTGGGCCTTAATGAGAAAGTGTGAGTGTGGGGCATTAATTCTGAAGTATATTTTAGTAAAGAAGAGGGAGAATTACGATAGCAAAGCGTCAACCATTTAAGATTTGGAGCCAATTCAAGA
This sequence comes from Cacajao melanocephalus, assembly GCA_963573385.1. Taxonomy (NCBI): domain Eukaryota; kingdom Metazoa; phylum Chordata; class Mammalia; order Primates; family Pitheciidae; genus Cacajao; species Cacajao melanocephalus. The sequence goes on along the minus strand of CAUYLG010072350.1, from coordinate 105 downwards.
AGTTGAAATCTATGCTTTCCCCAGACCAAGGCCCAGGCTTCAAAATCCTTCATCTTTTCTCCATCCAACTGACACTATGGCATGGTGGAAGATCCCATTCTCTCC
>CAUYLG010072348.1:0-25128 GCA_963573385.1 Cacajao melanocephalus | reverse complement strand
CCCCTTCCCCGCACAGCTGGACCTTCCCGGTTCAGCTGTGCTTACTGTGAAACTCTCAGTCCTCAGCGCTTCCAATTGCTGTTCTTGTGGGGATGGGACCAGCCGAGCCGGACTCAAAGGGCACCCCGTCCCGTATACTCCGTGCCAAGAAGCGCTGTGCCGGGGCGCCGGCAAAACAGCTGCGCTGGCCAAAAAAGTCACGCTGGCGACCCGTGTGGCTCCTCCGCTGGGAATCTCCCAGTCTGTGGGCAACAAAAATTCATCTGAAAGTGCGGCGTCCACTCGCTCTCTGCGCTTTCACTGGGAGCTATAATACTGAGCTATTGTTAATCGGCCATCTTGGATCTCTCTCCGAATCTTTCCTATTTCAAGCCATAGTGAAATACCTATTTACAGGACACATTAATCTTTCCTAAACTGGTGATGAGACAGCAATTCCAGAGGATCTTAAGTACACTTGTTAAAATGTTATTCATTTCGGGTCATGCTCCTTCTATTACTCCTGCTTTATAAAAATTTAACTCACTTCTATATTTTTATTATGAAAAAAATGGGAATTTTGAACCACTGGATGTGGTATGACTGCAAATCACTGATAATGTGTGTATTCTGGAGACAGAATACTTCCTGTTTGTGGAAGGCAAAGAGATATAGCATAATGCTGAGATGGGTTTTAGTTAAGGTACAGATTTAAATCACCTTTCGTTTGATGCTGTACCACCTCATCCCATTCCCTGACTAGTGGCCAAAAGGAAGCAGAGCCAAGAAGTAAGAGATATTTAAAATGCTTCCCTGGGTCTTAGGTTGTATCTTTTTTTTTTTTTTTAATCAATACCTCTAGCAAACAAGAAGGTCTAAATTTTAGCTTTTGCATTAGCTTTACAATCTGTACAACATGTTAATCTTTCATTACGACACCACATCACTCTGCTTCCTTCTGTTTAAAGGTAGATGTATGACAAATGTCACTGAATAATTTTAGGTATCCAGTGTTTAACTGAAAGATGTATATGTAAGAGTTCCTCATAAAAATACTTTCATAAGCTAATAATTTCTAGCAAAATGACCAAATAAGACAAATATTGGACAAAAAGTGACCTTATCTAACAAAGTAAGATGGCTCCTTTTGTGGGCTGTGCGGTTACTATCCTCCATGAGGCATAGATTTGGTTAGGGTTTAAAAAGGTGAGGATGGGAGGAAAAGGGAGGTTGGAGTTTGCTGATAACCTTACCCTTTCACATAAATATCACTTGATTTTTGACCTGTGAAGATATTCTCATCCTCTAAAATGACATCTTCAGTGTTCCAGATGGTCACTCTCAATTCATATCTGGGGTGAGAGAAGGAAGCATTAGGTTCATGACCTTGAAAGCTGAGTCAATTGGTATCTGTGTGGTTCTAGTATTGTCTTTGGTCTATAACTTTCCTTAAGTTTGCCAAGTTCAGAAATATCAACATTCAGGGGCTTGGTTCCATCAGAACCAAGTATCCCAGCTGGAGACAATGGAACCATCAAGGACACAAATTACTCTGAGCAGATCCTCCTTTTATTAACCAGCTTTTTTCAGATGAGGAACTGGAAACTCAGAAGCCCCTCCCTTAAGACAGGGGCTACCACCAGACCCTGGAAAATTAACCAGGTAGATAGTGAGGTATGATTATCAGGTAAGCTGTCAGACACCAGATAAAATGTCACGATTCTTTCTTCTGCTACCCTGGTCTCTTCCCCTAAAGCTGGGGCTGCAGCTGACATACCCTTTGGGTCGCCTTGGAGAGATGTCAACAGGAGGTCCAGGTTGAGGCATATCCTTGGGAAACATGTCTACCCACATCTGCAGGCGGCCCTTGTTAAGGAAAAAATGTCTTCTTTAGCTTTGGGAGGGGGCTGGGGGATATGGGTAATTGATAATTCATAGTTTTATAAGATCCCTTTAGTTGAAATGGGTATTAAGTATAGCCTGGTAGTTGTAGAGATGTCTATTTAGCATATCTGTTGCCATTTTTTTTTATTTTTAGGAATTAGAGCATAAATTAAGAGTAGGTGAAGGGTGAGCAACAACTAGGTGGTAGACATAGTGCTGTCTATGAGCTTGACACACATTGTCTTATAAACTCTTGCAATATCCCCACTGAGCACATGTTATTATTCCTGTCTGACGGGACTAAACATTTTCCCCATGTTTAATAGTATGTAGCAGAGTTTAGATTTAACCCTTGTATGTTGACCCCAGAGACCCTGACCGTTCTGCAAACCCCTAAGGATTAAAAAGACGATAATCCCATCTGTCACCATGCTTCAATGTACTTTTATATCTATTATCTCCGTTAATGTTCACTCCAGCCAGGATTCTGTTCTATACATACACTAAGGCTCAGAGAAGTCGACAAAATTGAGCTGAAGTACTGTGGCTAATTAATGCAGAAGAGAGCCTCCCATCCATTGCCTTGAACTCCATACATCAGATTTTACCCTGGTACAAGAGATTTAAGAGCCCATGTGAGAAGCCTTGTGGATTCCATGCTCAGCTCTGTTGTGTACATTCTAAGAATGGGGTGGATTTTATAAAGATGAGGTGGGTCTCCACCAGAGCATGAAGAATATGTAGGATTTGGATGAGGAAGGGGCTTTGGCTAGAAAAGAATGACTCTTCAGAGGAAGAGAAAATGTAAGCAAAGATTTAGCACTTGGGAAGAAAACCAGTTCAATAGAGGAAAGTGGGATGATTTATTTTCTAAAGCACATTAATATTCACCCTTAATAAAAGAGCCACATCTGACCAGCCAAATGAAGGATCCTAGTAACCAAAAGATTTCAAACACCACGCAGTGAATTTCAGGAAATAATCATCAGCTTCTACATATGATAATGGTTTACCCTCTCACCGTGCTCCTCCACACATGCAGTCACTAGGTCTATATCCCAATACCTCTGGGATAGCCGGGTGAGTGTTCCTGACCCATTATAATCAAACTCATATGAGTTGCTTGTCACATAGTAAGTGAGCCCAGAGCTGGGACAGAAGCTGGCTTGTGGTGTGGACATAGCATGGGCCAGGGATGCAAATTGCCTGGGCTAAATCCCATCTTTACTACTCACCAACTGAGGGATTTGGAGCAAATTAACTGAGCCCTCCGAACCTCAATTTCCTCGTAAGCCCATCGTGAGGCTGCATTAAGGAATAAGAGGAAGGTGACACACACACACCCCTGTTTGTCTAGGAAAATCCAGCTTGATTATTAACAGTACCCTTACTCACTCCCAAATGGCCCCAGTTTGGATCAACAATTCTATGGTCATCCTAAATAGCTGAGATAATTTATGTAAAGGTCCTAGTAACCAAAGGCTCTTAACAAAAAGTTTACCTTCTCTTCCCTTCTGATTCCTGGCCCAGCTCTCTAGGTATTTTTTCCACACAGCTTCTTCTTGCTAGTTCTTTAATTGCTTCTCTGGGAAAATTGTGTGTTTGTGTGTGTGTTATTACTAGGCTGTGTGGTTGCAGATAGATTTTGGACAAAGTCCTGGGCGTACCCAATGGGTTTTTAAGTTTTTCAAATGTCTAGTATTCTTCCAAAAGAGTTTGGTAACTCAAATCATAAAAAGAAGTACTAAGTTGAACACTGACTCCAGGGCAGGGCTTCTCAAAGTCAGCATTATTGACATTTTAGGCTGGATAATTCCTTGTTGGAGGGAAGCTATCTTTTGTTTTCTAGGATGTTTAATTTAGCACCATCCTTGGCTTCTATCCACTATATGCCAGTAGCAACCCCACCAACTTGTGACAACCCAAAATGATTCCAGACATTGCTAAATATTCATGAGGGAAGAAGGCCAAAATTGTTCCTGGATGAAAACCATTACTCTAAGGTACACAAGATTAACTTTTAGGGCCAGAAACATCTTGCCCACTACCTGCTCCATTCCTGGCTTATCCTTGTGGTACAGCGGCCGAGTTTCTATGTGCTCGGGAACCAGCCTACACCCGACTTCTGGGATATCCTCCCAAGAGTGTAAAACCTTGAGGGCCAGGTGTTCGTAAGACTCCACTGTCTCATCTGCAGGAAAGAAAGACAAAGAAACTTGTCAGATGTTGTGATGAGTGGCCAGATGCATTTTTAAACACTTCCCTTACAGGCTTATTTAAATGTACCAAGGGTCTTGGTGCAGTGGTTCACACCCGTAATCTCAGCGCTTTGGGAGGCCAAGGTGGGCAGATCACTTCAGGTCAGGAGTTCAAGACCAGCCTGGCCAACATGGCAAAACCCTGTCTCTACTAAAAATACAAAAAATTAGCTAGGCATAGTGGCATGCGCCTGTAATTCCAGCTACTCAGTAGGCTGAGGCAGGAGAATCGCTTGAACCCAGGAGGCAGAGGTTGCAGTGAGCTGAGATCATGCCACTGCACTCCAGCCTGGGCAACAGAGCAGGAACTCTCTCAAAATAAATAAATAAATGTACCAAGAAACAGGGAAAGATAAAAAAAAAAAAACAGAAAAAGAAAAAGGTAAGGTTGGAAAGAGGTGGAGATAGAGAGGAGGGAAGGTTTAGAGAGAGGGAAATGAGACTGGTTCACAAGAGAGCAGGTCTTGGTCCTGAAGTAGTGGCTCCACCCACCCCTTAAGATCTACAGATAATAAGCATGGCTTCAGAGTACTGGAGAGGGTACATTTTTGGAGGTAGAATCTGTTTGCTAACATACTGTGAGACACCCTGGAGAATCAGGGTGGCCCTAAGTGAGGTGGTGAAATGGACCCAGTGTCCATCTATAGGATGTCTTTTGTCTTCCCAAGGTTGCTTGAGATTTCTCTCCTACCAACACCCATCTGCAGGATATGTCCTCTCATCTGCCATTCTACCAAAGAAGGTTATTCATGATAAAAACTGCAGGTGAAACGATACTCACAAAACAAGACAAAAATTGTTGAAAGAATAAAATCTTCACAAAGCTTAGAGAGGCCTAATTTGATATAGGAAAATTGAACTTGTCTTAGAAAAAGGGGCCACAATGCCCCACTTCACATGATGTGATTGTGATTATTATACATTGCATGCCTGTATAAAAATGGTTTATATTTTATTTACCCCATAAATACCTATCACATACCCACAAAAATTTAAAAAAAGGGTCACACCTAAAATGCAATAAAAAAAAGAAATAAAATTAAAAATTAAAAAAAAGGGTCACAAAAGAAACAATAATTACAATCAGTAAAAGTTGATCAAGACAAACAAGAAATCAATGAATAAATCTTTGTAAAAGTTTAAGCAGCCAGGGACTAATCTTATGAACTTAATTCCAGACTTCTAGTGGGTAAAAAGTGCTAATTGTTTTATCACATAGAATACTGACCAAAGAACTAAATTGGCTTAATAGAGCATATTGTGAATAAATATTTTTCTCAATATATCATTAATATCCTATCTAAATATCAATAATCTGCATGTAAGAACCTTCAATGGGTTTCTGGGTTTGAAATAACAAGGTAAAAAGAAATCTTGGTATCAAAGTGGTAAGGTCAACATAGTATCAAACCATCCTATGTCTGGTTTGTACTTTTGATAGAATGACCCATGCCCTTTATTGGGCTCATTGCATCAAAAGTACTAAACCATACGTAGGACACTTTAAAGCATCAAATGTATGAGCGAGTGAAGTGGTTTGGGTCTGGGTCCTGCCCGAATCTCATGTTGAACTGTAATCCCCAGTGTTGGAGGTAGGGGCTGGTGAGAAGGTGACTGGATCATGGGAGCAGTTTCTCATGAATGGTTTAGCACAATCCCTCTAGTGCTGTTCTCATGATAGAGTTCTCACAAGATCTGATTGTTTAAAAATATGTAGCACTTCCCCAGTTTCCCTGTTCTTCCTGCTCTGGCCATGTGAGTGCTGTGCTGGCTCCGTGTTTGCCCTCCGCCATGACTGACTGCAGGTTTCCTGAGGCCTCCGCAGAAGCCAAGCAGATGCTGCCATGCTTCCTATAGAGCCTGCAGAACCATGAGCCAATTAAATCTCTTTTCTTTAGAAATTACACAGTCTCAGGTGTTTCTTCAAAGCAATGCAAGAACAAACTAATACAATGTGACAGTATGAGAATGGTGCTGTATCATTAAAGTAAATGTGATTTTTTTCCCCTCACTCTAAATTTATGGAAACCTCTCTGGGATCTTTGCGTCATGTCCCATGATGCTCATGTGGAAAATCTACTACTTGGTGTTAAAATAGGATAGTTATTGGTATAACATTTATGGGGGTAATTTGGGTTGTGTTCGATTATTTATGCTATATAATATTCACTTCAAGGCTATTACCCACCTTCTGACACAACAATTCTACTTCTGCGACCTATACTATAGAAATATCAGAAACACACAAAAATACGTATAAGGAAGTTCATTATAGCATTGTCACTACAAAAAAAAATGTAAATAAATGGCATAGCCATAAAAAGGCATATCATCACTGATCATTTCAAAGAACAAAGGAGAATCATTATAATCTACTGAAAAATTTAAAAGCTGGCCACAATACTATATGTATAATTCTGTAAAAATTTGATATATTCTCACTCACACATAGACAAGTGCAAGAAAATATGCCGGCAAGCAGCATGGCTGTATCAGAACTTGGGGATTAAGAGTGATGTTCATTATTCTCTTTACTTTTCCACATTTTCCACTGTGAGCATGAATTACTCTTTTTCTTGAGACTGAATCTCACTCTGTTGTCCAGGCTGGAGTGCAGTGGTACAATCTCTGCTCACTGCAACCTCCACCTCCTGGGTTCAAGTGATTCTTGTGGCTCAGCCTCCCGAGTAGCCGGGATTACAGGCACCCGCCACCACACATAGCTGATGTTTGTATTTTTAGTACAGAGAGGGTTTCACCATGTTGGACAGGCTGGTCTTGAACTCCTGACCTAAAGTGATCCACCCGCCTCAGCCTCCCAAAGTGCTGGGATTACACACGTGAGTCATCGTGCCTGGCCATGTTGCTTTTGTAATTAGATGTCCCACAGTCCCATACCCAAAAATATCACTAGAATCAGGATGTTCAAAAGAAGAGGAACACCAGCAGGATATTTTGCAGGGAGTTACCAGTGTCCTCTTCAGTGAAGACAGTTTTTCCCGAAAAGACTTGTTTTCCTATCTGTATTTTCCCAGGGCGAAAGTAGGGTCCATCCAGCTTGTTGTCTTTGCAGAGCTTGGTGAGGATCTCAGTGGGTTTGGATGTGTCTCTCCAGGCATTGTATCCTTCTCTGAAAAGTGCAGGGAGGACACACTTTGAAGTCCACTAAAAGAACCACCCAATATGATCTGTGCAGTTTCCTTCACATTTAACTTGCTATTCTATATACTTGGGGCTAGGGGTTTTGTTTTCTCTCTCTTCTGGCCAAATACAGCTTGCCTGAAAGGTGAGACTTCTGAGTAGCTTGACAGAAAACTCCTTTGAAGGTAGTTTTTTTTGTTTTGTTTTGTTTTAGTAATGTACTTTTCATTTATAAAAAATCGAAGTGAAAGTCACATAACAAAATTAGCCATTTAAAAGTTGATCAATATAGTAGCACTTAGGATATTCACAATGAGGTGCAACCATCACCTTTATCTAGTTCCAAAAAGTTTCATCATCCCAAAACAAAGCACCAGAAAGCAGTTACTCCTCTTTCCCACTCCCCAAAGACTTTGGCAATCACCAATCTGTGTTGTCTCTAGCATTTCTTTGCAGGTTATGTTCGTTTAGTTTTATTAAGTCCCTCGCAGAACAGCCACTTGGTTGCTGCTTATTCCAAGGGGAATGCCTGGCTCATCCTTTCAATGTCTCTGCTTCTTTCCTCCCTTCTCCCTAGCCCACACCCTGCCAAAATCATAGTATATATTCGTGTCACGGATAGTCTTGATGTGTTGTTTCTCTAACCGGTGATTTTCCTGGTGATAAGTTTTTAAACCTTCCCAACCCATTCTTTCCTTAAAAACTAGCTGTTTTGTTAAAATTATCAACTTGCAATGCAGCACTCCCTCAGAGCCAGGACCAAGATAAGTTTGATGTCTCTGCTCATTGGGACACTGGGTTCATCAGATTTTAACTTGTTTAAGCATTTAAACAAATCAAAATGACTTATAAAACGGACCTATCAAGTAGTTTTTCCACATTATGCCAGGTACCTGAGAATTCTGAAAAGATCATCCAAGCCAGTCCCAGAGCCACACACAGGCCTTCCCAGAAATCGGCATGCTTGTCTTATTTTAAAAAATTTTCAGTGAGTGAGTATTTTTTATTCACTGAATAAAAGGTTGCAAGTCCCTAGACAACTATACTACTCCCTGGTAGGTCAGCCAGGAAATTCTTCTGAACAAAATAAGCACCACATTAGCCTGTGGTTTCCTTCCCCAATTTCAGCGTGAGAACAGCTAATCACTGTCTGAATGGAATTCTCTCAGGCACACAAAAAACTATGAAAATAACCCTAAGAGGCATATGGCTCCACTAGGGACTGCTAACTGAACTGGCTCTCTAGGCTCACGGAAGAACAGGCCAGAAAAAGAGACTGTATGAAATCAGGCCATGAAGGAGATAGGTGCTCAGAGTGTGAATTGGCACAACCCTCTGGAGGGCCACTGGGGCATATGTATTAAAAGTCCCAACATGTGCATTTCTGTTAATGGAGTAGCCTACCTTGGTGCATAAATATTAAGTGAATTATCAGAGAGGTGTGCAGTGGTTTTGTATGAGAATATTCATAGCAACAATATTTGCAACAGAATAAAGAAGAAAAATACAGGAAGGCAAATTGGTTTTACCATGATTGAATACTACAGATATATTGAAATAGTGATTATAAAGAATGTCTAATGACGTACATGCTTGGGATAATAGGCTAAGTACAACAAGCAGGTTACAAAACTGCATGGATAATAAGAGTCCAGTTACAGGGAAAATAGCATGGAACATACTGAAAATGAAATACTACACAAGAATTTTTACAGGAGGGAAATAATTTGAGAATCATTTTGTACTTTCTGTGTTTTCTAATTTCTACATTACACCATACTCTAATTTTTTTTCTTTAAGCTATAAGATACAACATACTTTTAAAAAAATAAAGCTGGTAGTTGTCTATATTTTAAAATTAAACAGCATTCAAAATATTTGTAAAAAGAGTTGGGGAGGGAGACAGAGGAAGACTAAATTGAACAACTATACACACAAGATCAGGTAAGCAATCAATCACAGTACCTGGTTTTAACATGATATTAAGGAAAGAGGCACTAAAGAGGGTAAGAAAGACAGTCTTGAATTGCCTATACCACTCTTCTCCCATTCTGTGGCAGTGGCATGGAGCGAGGATCTGTTCACTTAGGGAAGGAAGAGCACAATAATTGTAGGACTTCGGATTGGAACTCAGTGCTACAGTGTCGCAGCAGAAACACACACTAGACAGAACTCAGCTGGTGCCCGTGAAAGGAGCATTTGGACCAGCCCTAGCTATAGGCAAAGTGTCCATCCCAGCTGTTGGAACTTAAGTTGAGTTCCAGCAAGCTCTGCCACTGTGGGCTAAAGCACTCTAGGGTCCTAAATAAATATGAAAGACAGTCTAGGCCACAGGGACTGAAATTCCTGTGCAAGTCCCACTGCTATGCTGAGCTCAGAGCCAGTAGACCTGGGGTGCACATGACCTAGTGAGATACCAGCTGGGGAGGCCAAGGGAGTGCTCATACCACCTCTCCCCCAGTCCCAGGAAGCACAGCTCACAGGCCCAGGAGAGACTCCTTCCTTCTGCTTGAGGAGGGAGAGAGTAGAGAAGACTTTGTCTCGCACCTTGAATACCAGCTCAGGTACAGTAAAATACAGCACAAGGCAGAGTCTTGAGGCCTCCATTCCAAGCTCCAGCTCGCAGACATTTCTAGACATACCTCTGGCCAGAAGGGAACCTGCTTCCTTGAGGGGAAGAAACTAGACCAAGCAGGATTTATTTCTTGCTGACTAACGGGCCCTTGGACTTTGAATAATCAGCAGTGATAGCCAGGCAGTACTTGCCTTGGGTGAAACTCAGAGCAGTGCTGGCTTCAGGTGTGACCCAGCATATTTTCAGCCATGGTAGCTATAGAGAGAGACTCCTTCTGCTTGAGGAAAGGACAGAGAAGAGCAAAGGGGACTTTGTCTTGCAGCTTGGACACCAGCCCAGCCACAGTGGGGTAGAGAACCAAGTGGGCTTCTGGGGACCCTGATTCTAGGCCTTGGCTCCAGATGGCAATTTAGACCTACGCTAAGCCAGAGGGCAGCCCACTGCCCTGAAGAAAGAGACACAGGCCAGGCAACATTCACCACAAGTGAACAGGGGAAGTTAGCCAGACAGTACTCCCCATGGGCCTGGGGCTGTGGTAGCCATGGGGAGGGACCCCTCTGCTTGAGGAAAGGGGAAGGAATAATGGGAAGGACTTTATCCTGTGGTTTGGGTGTCAGTTCAGCCACAGTAGAATAGAGCAGCAGGTAGATTCCTAAGGTTCCTAACTCCAGCCCTTGGCTCCCTGGGGGCATCTCTAGACCCATCTGGGGCTCAGGGCCTGAGGGGAAGAACAGAAGCCTGGCTGGATTTGCCACCCATTGAATGAAGAGCCCATGGGCGTTGAGTGAACATAGGTGATAGCCAGGCAGGGGTAACTAACTGCAGGCCTTGGCAAGACCCAGTGCTGTATCTGTATTAGCCACATGGCTGTGTGTGTCACCCCTTCCCCAGCTCCAGGCAGCTAAGCACAGAAAGATAAACCCCATTTGTTTGGGGAAAAGAGAGGAGAACAAGAGGAGTCTCTGCCTGGCAATCCAGGGAATTCTCCTGGATCTTTCTTACCCAAGACTACCCAGGCAGTATCTCCATAAGTCTGCAGGAGCCACAGTGCTACTGTGCTTAGAGTGTTCCCTGATGCAGATATGGCTGCACTAACCAAATATTTAGATTATAATACCCAAGTCCCTTCAAATATTTGGAAAGCCTCTCCAAAAAGGATGGGTACAAACAAGACCAGACTACAAAGACTACAATAAATATCTAACTCTTCAATGCCCAGACTTATGAACATCCACAAGCATCAGGGCCATCCAGGATAACATGATCTCACCAAAAGAACTAAATAAGGTACCAGTGACCAATCCCGGAGAGACAGGGATATGTTTCTTTTCAGACAGAGAATTCAAAATAGTGGCATTAAGGAAGCTCAACAAAACTCAAGATAACACAAAGAAGGAATTCAGAATCCTATGGGATACATTTAACAAAGAGAGATTGAAGTGATTAAAAGGAATCAAATTCTAGAGCTGAAAAATGCAATAGACATATCTGAAGAATACATCAGAGTCTCTTAACAGCAGAATTAATCAAGCAGAAGAATTAGCTTGAAGACAGGCTATTTGAAAGTACACAGTCAGGAAACAAAAGAAAAAAGAATAGAAAAGAATGAAGCATGCCTACAATATCTAGAAAACAGCCTGAAAGGGGGCAAATCTAAGAGTTACTGGCCTTAAAGAGGAGGCAGAGAGAGTGATCAGAGTAGAAAGTTTATTCAAAGGGATAACAGAGGACTTCTCAAACCAAGAGAAATATATCAATATTCAAGTACAAGAAGGTGATAGAACACCAAGCAGATTTAATCAAAATAAGACTATAAAACATTTAATAATCAAACTCCCAACGGTCAAGGATAAATTAAGGATCCCAAAAGCAGCAAGAGAAAAGAAGTAACATAAAAAGGAGTTCCAATATGTCTCAGTGGAAACCAGGAGAAGTCTGCATCAGGAGAGAGTAGCATGACATTTAAAGTACTGAAGGAAAAACCCTTTCATCCTAGAATAGTGTAACTAGGGAAAATATTCTTTAAATATTAATGAGAAATAAAGAATTTCCCAGACAAACAAACTCTGAGGGATTTCATCAACACCAGACCTGTCCTATAAGAAATGCTAAAAGGAGTTTTTTAATCTGAAAGAAAAGAATGTTAATGAGCAATTAAGAAATTATATGCAGGTGGGAAGCTCACTGATAATAGTCCACAGAAAAATACAAAATGTTATAACATGTAATTGGGATGTATTAGTTATTCATATCTTAAGTGAAAAGATGAATATGTGAACCAACCAAAAATAATAACTACAACAACTTTTCAAGACATAGACAGTAAAATAAGATATAAGTAGAAACAACAAAAAGTTAAAAAGCAGGGAGATGAAGTTAAAATACAGAGTTTTCATCAGTTTTATTTTTGCTTGTTATTTTGTTTGTTTATGTAGTTAGTGCTGTTATCAGCTTAAAATAATGGGTTATATTATTTTCAAGCCTCATGGTAACATCAAATAAAACAGATACAACAGATATGCAAGACATTAAAACATACCACCAGAGAAAATCACCTTCACTAAAAGGAAGACGAGGAAGAGTAGACAGCAAAACAATCAAAAAACAAATTTTAAAATGGAAGTAGTAAGTCCTTACTTATCAATAATAACATTGAATGTAAATGGGCTAACCTCTCCAATCAAAGACATAGAGTGGCTGAATGGATAAAAACACAAGACCCAATAACCTGTTGCCTACAAGAAACATACTTTACCTATAAAGATACACATAGACTAAAAATAAAGGATTAGAAAAAATATAACATGCAAATGGAATACAAAAGAAAAACAGGAGTAGGTATATTTATTATAAGATAACAGATTTCAGGACAAGAACTATAAAAAGAGAAAAAGAAGGTCATTATATAATGATAAAGGGGTCAATTCAGCAACAGGATATAATAGTTGCCTACACACACACACACACACACACACAAAATGACACACCCAGATATATAAAGCAAATATTGTTAGAGCTAAAGAGAGACATAGACCTCAATACAATAATAGCTGAAGATTTCAACACCCAACTTGCAGCATTGGACAGGTCATCCAGACCGGACACCAACCAAGAAACATTGGAACTAATTGGCCCTATAGATCAAATGGACCTAATAGATGTTTATAGAACATTTCAACCAACAACTGCAGAATACATATTCTTCTCCTTAGCACATGGGACATTCTTGAGGTTAGACCATATGTTAGGCCGTCTTTAAAAAAATTTGTTTTAATTGAAATTATATCAAGTATATTCTCTGACCACAATGGAATAAAACTCAAAATCAATAACAAGAGAATTTGGAAACCATACAAACACATGGAAATTAAACAATATGCTCCTGAATGGCCAGTGGGACAATGAAGAAGAAAAAAAGTTAAAAATTTCTTGAAACAAATGAAAATGGAAACATAATATACCAACACCTATGGGATACAATGGAAGCAGTACTAAGAAGAAAGATTATAGCAACAAGCACCCACATCAAAAAAGTAGAAAAACTTCAAATAAATAATGTAGCAATACATCTTAATGAATTAGAAAATCAAGAACAAACCAAACCCAAAATTAGTAGGAAAAAAGATAATAAAGATCAGAGCAGAAATAAATGAAAATGAAATGAAAAAAAAAAGATTAACAAAATGAAAAGCTGGTTTTTTGAAAAGTGACAACTCATTAGCCAGGCTGAGAAAAATAGGAGAACTCCTAAATAAATAAAATCACAGATGAAAAAGGAGACATTACTGAAGAAATTTAATACTGTAGAAGTTTAAATGACTAGCTACTAATGAAGTTAGAAATAAATTGAAACATTTGGAAATTTATTAGCAAATAAATTGAAAAACCTAGAAGAAATGAATTCCTAGAAGCACACAACCTACCAAGATTGAACCATGAAGAAATTTAAAACCTGAATAGACCAATAACAAGTAATGAAATTGAAGCTCTTAGCTTCAATAATAAAAAGTTTCCTAGCAAAGAAAAGCCCAGGATCCAATGATTCACTGCTGAATTTTAACAAACAATTAAAGAAGAACAAATACCAATCTGAAAACAGAGAAAAAGAAAATACTCCCAAAGTCATTTTACAAGGCCAGTATTACCCTGAAACCAAAACCAGTCAAAGACACATCATAAAATGAAAACTATGGGCCAATTATCCCTGATAAACACTGATGCAAAAATGTTCAAGAAAAATTTTCGACAAAATACTAGCAAACCAAATTCAATAATATGTTAAAATGATCATTCATCATGGTCGAGTGGAATTTATTCCAGGGATGCAAGGATCATTCAACATGCACAATCAATCAGTGTGATACATCATCTCAACAGAAGGATACAAACCATATGATCATTCAACTGACACTTAAAAAGCATTTGATAAAATTCAACATCCCTTCATAATTTAAGAAACCCTCAAAAAACTGAGTAAAGAACATACCTCAACACAATAAAAAACATACACAACAGACCCACAGCTAGGATCCTACTCAATAGGGAAAACTGAAAGCCTTTCCTCTAAGATCTGAAACAGAACAAGGATGCCCACTTTCAGCAGTGTTATTCAACATAGAACTGGAAGTCCTAGCTAGAGCAATCAGATTAGAAAAAGAAGTAAAGGGCATCCAAATTTGAAAGGAAGAAGTTATCCTTGTATGTAGATAATATCTTATATTTGAAGAAAACCTAAAGATTCCACAAGAAAATCATTAGAACTGATAAATTTAGTAAAGGTGCAGGATACCAAATCAAGGTACAAAAATCAGTAGCATTTCTATATGCCAACAGTGAACAACATGACAGAAAAATCAAGAAAGTAATCCCGCTTACAATAGCTACAAACAAAATACCTAGGAATAAACTTCAAGAGATAAAGTATCTCTACAATGAAAACTATAAAACATTGGTGCAAGAAATTGAAGAGGACACAAAAAACCAGAGACATATTCCATGTTCATAGATTGGAAGAATCAGTGTTGTTAAAATGTCCATAGTACCGAAAGCAATCTGCAGATTCAATGAAATCTCTATCAAAGTACCAATGACATTCTTCATAGAGATAGAAAAAAACAATCCTAAAATTTACATGGGACCACAAAAGACACAAAATAGCCAAAGCTATTCTAAGCAAAAAGAACAAAACTGGAGGAATCACATTACCTGGCTTCAAATTATGCTACGGAGCTATAGTAACCACAACAGCATGGTACTGGCATAACAACAGACACATAAATCAATGGAACAGAATTGAGAACCTGGAAATAAATCTATTCATCTACAGTGAACTTCTTATTTTCAACAAAGCTGCCAAAAAGATACATCAGAGAAAGAACAGTCTCTTCAATAAATGGTGCTGGAAAGACTGGATATCCATATGCAGAAGAATGAAAGCAGACCCCTATATCATGTCATATACAAAAATAAAATCAAAATGAATTAAAGACATTAGGTTAAGTAAAATAAACCAGGCACAGAAAGACAAACTTTGCATGTTCTCACTTACACACTTGAACTCATGGAGCTAGAGTGGATGATGGTTCATGAGTAAAAAATATAGTTAGATAGAATAAGATATAGTATCTGATAGCACAACAGGGTGCCTATGGTCGATAATTTATTTTCTATTTTAAAATAACTAAAAGAGTATAACTGGATTGTTTGTAATATGAAGAAAGGATAAATATTTGAGGTGATGGATATCCCATTTACCCTGATGTGATTATTATGCATTGTATGCCTGTATCAAAATGTCACATACTCCATATATATGTATACATCTACTATGTACCCACAAAAATTAAAAATCCATATGAAAAAAGAGTGAAAGTTGGGTCGGTTCTTCCTTCATTTGTAAAATGTGGATAACACCTCAAAGGGTGGTTCAGAAAACTGAATGAGATACTCCACGTAAAGTGCTCTGTTATCAAAAGCACATAATTAGCTTGGATACTGGCATTTACCTTATATTAATTCTTCTTCTTCTAGCATTATCCTCCACCAGGGAACCCTATTTCAAGATACATCTGAGTGAACACATACATTTACATCTTGTCTCTTGAAGAACCTGCCCTTGTTTCTAAATCAGAGCTGCCTCCCGAGTCACAACAACTTCTAAATGCACTGAACAGAGTCTCCCAAGCCAGCTATGCTGATGTGGAGCCCATTTGAGACATTAAAGCTGAGCCAGGTCTGGCCTTCCTAGAGATGGACATGAGATGCAGAGTCCAGAGCTCTGAAGGCTACAACAGCCTCAGAATACCAAGTGTCTCCCAGGGAGAAAGAACTTACATCTCATACTGGCTCTGCAAGCCACAGATGGCTCGGTGTTTGCTGTAGAAGCGGTTCTCCAAGTCGATCTTGGTCTCACCAATAAGGTCATCTGTCCCAATCATGTCGTGATCGTAGATCAGGATGGAGAGCAGGGACTCTTTCGGGAATGTGGCTTGGATTTCAAATGACCTGTGGTCCAAGCAGAGACTTCAAGAGTCAGTAACATTTGGTGACACTTGGAACTGTTCCCAGCTTCACTTTTAGCTAGCCCACTGTTCATGTGAACTCACCAAACACTCAGCAACTCAGTTAATACTTAGCAGATATTTCTTTGGTTTAATTTCTCATTGCAGTACAATCAATTTTCAATGCTGTTATCAATTTCAAATAGCCAATAATCTCCCCTTTCATGGGCCACATCTTGCAGTCTTCAACTAGGGTGACAGCATGATGGAGAGGAAAACTTTGGATTCTGGTTTCAAACAAGACTGATTTTTAATTTTGGTTTTGAATTTGCAACTTCCTGATTGTAAATCTTTAAGAAAGTTATTTAATACCTCTTAGCCTCCCTATTGTAAATGAGTATATATGTCTTCTTTATAATTTAGCATGGTGTTTACATGCAATATTGTTTCTATAAAACACGTTTTACTTTCACACATTCAACTGGTGCCCAATCCATTGCCATTTCCCTTCCCCTCCATTGTTGCCTTATCCATAAATACTAGCTACGTTTATTTTAAATGAAAACCTCATCAAGGATGAAAAATTATAAAGATATAGAATTGGAGAACTGAAGTGCTATCTCTATAAGACTGTGAGCCCCTTGAGAACAGGGACCTATTTTTGTTTTTTTGGTGTCTGCATTGCTGACGCCTGCACTTGACCTACAGAAAGTACACACAAAATAAATCTTTCCTGTGAACTGTAGGAGATCTCAGAAATCACCATATCCAGTCCCTTCATTTTACAGATAAGGAAATTGAAATCTAGAGAACACAATCAACTTTCCCAGGATCATCAATCAGGCTAATCTGAGATATGTGCCAGGTTGCTAACTCCTAGCTAGGTGCTTCTTCCACGAAACCACACCAAGGCCAGTTGTCTCAAGGAGCATTAATGCTGTCGGATTTCCGGTGATGATTAATTATCCATGCTACTGATTTCCTATGTTGAGACTGGTACTTGAAAATTAAATGTTAAGTAAAATTCTGCATTATAGGGAAACGACTTCCTGAAAACAAAATCAAGGACACAGCAGTGTTCTCCAGCTGTCTACACTGTCTGCTCTGGTACAGGATGGGCTGGGCTGGGAGTGATGGACAAAGAGGAGCAGGAGGAGGGAGAATGCGAGCTCATTATTTCCCTGCATGTCCACGGGGCTGTCTGGGGTGCTGCCCTCATGGTCAGATCCACTTAGCCCTGGCACTCGTTCTCCAGTGAAGCAGGCACAGCAACTGCAGCAAGCCCAAGCCAATTAACCCTCCTCAGAGAGAAAAAAGCAGAGACGCTGGACAGCTCCAGTGATTGTAACTGACAGAAGCGGCTCTAGCAGGCCAGGGATATAGTGTGGAGAAGAAATCCATATGTCCTCACTCTGAAGGCGTAGCATTGCCTGCCTGAGCTCCAAGATTTACATTTTAAACTGTAACTGATATTCTGGAGGTGCATCACAAGGAAGCCACCAGCCATCTGCCCCTGAGCCATCACCACCACTGTCACTGGAAGGACTTACTAAGGGCTTAACTGCTGCTGGCAACCATGACAGAAGACTTAATCGCCCTAGTCCATCTCCCCAAGCTGTGGGCCCACAGATTAATCTTACCTGAATTTTAACTGGAGCTGTTACTAAAAGTTACCAAAACAGCCCACTATGGTTGAACTTCCAGTCACCCAGGGAAAAAACTAGCCTTATACCAACTTGTGTGTCAATGAGGTGGTTTGGGAAAATAGAATGCATCATGAAATGGACAAAAACTGAGACTTGGTGAAAGCATGAAGAGCCTCTGAGCTTCAGAGCAAAGATGTTCCATTGCTCATTTGGTCATTCATTCATTAATTCATTATTTCATTTATTCAGCATTTATTGCGTATCTACCATGTGCCAGGCACTGCGGTTTTTACGAGATAAGTATAACAATTTCTTTCCAGTGGAAAAGGCAGATAAGACTATGGCTAAATAAGGTGGCAGGAGCTCCAACAGAGTTATGGGCAGGGTGTTACTAGCACACCTGTCTGGGGAGGGGTGACTATGGAAGGTTTCACAGAGATGACTCTTCAGCTGAGCCTTGAGTGCAGATGGGAGTTCTCCCTGCTCCAGATCTTCAGAACTTCTCATCTTAGCCATTTTCCCAACCAGGTCAAGCTCCCCAATTATACAGACTCAAAGGCCCCTGCACCTTTGCCTTATAGCATTCATCAGACAGGCAATTTTATATCTGCCTGATTGTTTTGTAACACCTGCCTCCTCCATAAGGGCATAGGTTCCATGGAAACAGGGTCATGTACCCTTTATACCTCTCTAGTAACTGGCACATAGCCTATCACCAAAATGACCACCTGATTGGAAAGAAAAAAACACTTGCAATCTACTCACAGGGTGATGGTCAGTTTCATGTGTTTACTTGACTATAGTCTCCAGTTATTCAATCAAACACTCATCCAGGTGTTGCTATGATGGCATTTTGTAGATGTAACTAACATCCACAATTAGTTGACTTTAAGTGAAGAAGGTTCTCCTTGATAATCTAAGTAGGTCTCATCTAACCAGTTGAAAACAGTTAAGAGCAAAAATGATAATCTCATAATAAAGAGAAAAAGGAGTATATATTGCTATGGGTCAAATTGTGTCTCCACCAAAACATAAGTTGAAGCTGCAGCCCCAGCACCTCAGAATCTGACCCTATTTGAAGAAGAGTCTTAATAGAGGTATTCAAGCTATAATGAGATCATTGGGGTGGGTCCCAATGCAATATGACTGGTGTCCTTGTAAAGAGGAAAACTTGACCCAGAGGCAGATATGCACAGGGGGAAGATGATGTGGAGAGACGCAGGGAGCAGGCCATGTGGAGATGAAGGCTGATATTGGAGCAATGCATCTACCTGCCAGGGAGTACCAGGGATTGCCAGCAGATCACCAGCACTTGGGAGGGAGTCAGGGAACAGAGCTCCTTCACAGTCCACAGAAGGAAGCAGCCGAGACACCACCACACTTTCAGTATCCAGAACTGTGAGAGAATGCACTTCTGTTGTTTCAGTCACCCAGTTTATGATACTTTCTTAAGAAAGCCCTGGGAAATTCTCTCTCTTTCCTCTGCTAGGTCCCTTCCCGTGGTAGAACCCTGACTGATAACAATTCCTGCTACATCACATCCTCCCTCTACTCTGGACTTTGCATGGCAAAGAACACCCATCCCTTCCCACCCCCTCAACGCTCCCAAGATGGTCTGATGCCTTCCCAGTGTCTTCACAGGACTTGCAGCAGCCTATTGTAATCATGCATTTATTTGATGTTCTCTCAATATTTATGGGCACCTTGAAGGTATAGACTGTGGCTTGGTCCCCATTGTGTCCCAGCACTTAGCAGTGTGCCTGACACATGGTGGATTCCCAGTAATTGTGAGGAATGAAGGAAGTTCTGCAGGTGGACAAGAAAAGGAAAGGCATGTCATGGTGAGGGCACAGCAAGGACAACCGCCTATAGTTGTGAATGAGGAAGAACAGATAGAGAGCTGTTTTATTAACCCATTGATCAGTTCCTTAGGATCTTATCATTTTGCTTTATGGTTAATTATCAAGGTGGTGGAGACAATGGAAAACATTTTGAGAAACTATAAGAGCCATGAGGAAGAAACTGTCAAAGCCCATAGACATGCACCAAGTTGATGTGGAGATAGGGCCCCATTAAATCCCACTGACAACTGACTGGCATTTTGTCCATATACCCACCTACCCACCCACTCATCTATCTGTTCATTCCACAGATACATACTGAGCACCTGCTGTGTGCCAGGCCCTGTTCTAGGTGCTGGGGATGTGACATTAACCAGACTAGACTAAGTCCCTGCTCAAATACTTGTACATTCTAGTGGGGAGATGGGAGATGGCCAATAAATTCATAAATATCTAATCCATGTCAGAGGCTACAAAGAAAAGTAAAGCAATGCAAGATACCAGGGCACCAGCAGTTGGAGGCTGTGACACCCTCACAGGGATACTGGGGCACTGAAGTCACGAGGGATTCCCCAGACCCCAGGTCAGGCACAAGAATCCTCTACTCTTCCTGCTGGAACACTGTGGGATTCTGCTGGCAACTTTTGTTCCTGAGTAAAAATTAAATACACCTCCAGCAAAACATCCACATCTGGAGAGCTTTTGGATGAGGTGCTGCAATGCCAGAGGCAGGAGGGAACATTTTTTTCATCATCCTCTTCTCTTGCTTGCCATGGCCATATAGCATGGGTAGTGAAACAAGTCTAGTTCATGGCACTGTGGTGAAAGTAGTCAATAAAAAGTGCCTGCCAAGTGCTTGTCACACTGAAGCACTAGTTACATAAATGGCAGATGACAATAAAGGGCATCTCTGGATGAGGGAGGCAAGGGTAAGTTTCCCCAGCACTGTCGTTCTCATTAATCTGGACAGGCAAGATCATTTATAGCCCTCATTTTCTCAGGAGCAATAAAATGTAAGAGTCTAGCGCTGTTCAAATGTCAGAGGCTCCAAAGTGATCGAGGATGTGTAAATGAATTTAAATGGGACCAATGGAGATTCTATTCCATGCTCCTCTTACTCAAGAAAAAAGAAACTAAACACACTAAAGATGTATCCATTGCAACAATTACCAAGGTGGAGAGGAAGGGAGCTGATGTGTTTTGTATGTCAACTGTGTGCTGGCATAGGCAATGTGATGTGTAGGTGCTTTACACATTTAATCTTCTAAATGTCACTAAATGTTGCTGCTTTACAGGTCAGGAAGACTAGGAACAGACAGCTTAAGCCATCGGCATAAGGTTGTAGAGCTTGTATGTGGCAGAGTGATACCCAGGTCACCGTGCTTCCAGAGACAATGACAGACAGGTGCACAAACTTGAACAGGGAACACCAATGTGTAGCACACCCTATTATTGGATCAATGAGCATTGCAATGTTGCTGTGAGCTGGTGAATGCCTAGTCCCCTTATACAAATGCAATAGCTTTTAGCACTTTACAGGAAAACAAAGCACAACTTGAGGACAACTTCAACTTTTTCACCTTAGGAGTCAACTCAAATGAACCATAAATTGATATGATGGAAAAATCCCTTTAGTAGGAGACAAAAGACCAAACTTGTGTCCCGTTATCCTCCAATTGTGAGTCATCTGAACTTGAATATGTTTCTTAATCTCTCTAGCCCTTTGCTGCCTTGTTTATAAAAAGGAAATCTCTGCTCTGTTGAAAAGCACAAGGCTGAATCAAATGATCCTGCAAGATGTCTATTAAATCTAAAATCTAGAAAATGGTCATTAGAGAGCTGTGGGTATGTATTTTTCTACTTAAGTTCACACACACACACACACACACACACACACACAAAACGCAAAAGAAAAAGAAAAAAATTATAGTAAAGAAAGCTATGGGTATAAAGATCAAGTACCGCCAAATTCCTCAGGGAACCATGGGAGAATTCAACCCTACTCTATGAACATAGGTTTGGTTGGTTATTAACAAGAGCAAAAGCTAGTGTTTAACCTCTTGCCACCATTTCATCCAGGACACATACATACATACCCCATCCCCACAGAAACACAGCAAGAACAAATGCAGAAAAGATAAAACACAGCCACTGACCTTCCAAATACTGGGTTCAGTTGTTTGGGGATGTATTTATCCCGGTCTTTGATTTCTGTTTTGCCAAGCTTGATTACAATGTAGGGATCTGATTTGCCATCTGGATCAGCTGGGCTAAGATTAAATGCCTGGAAAGGAAAAAGAAAATGTCTTTGGTTCAGTGGCTCTCAATATTGGTTGTACACTGGGATTACCTCGGTGCTTTCAAAAATGCTAATACCTGATTTCTGTCTCCAGATAGTCTGACTTAATGGGCCAGGGCTTTGGGCTTTTGAAAAACTCACTAGATAATTCTAGTGTGCAGCCAAGGTTAAGATCACTGCTTTAACATCTACATTTTGCTGTTAAAAGAAAAATTATTGGCTCTGCCCAAGTTCAACTTTCTCTGGAGTCATCCCCTCAGTGAAAAGAAGCTCTTGGCACAGAAAAATGAGAAAAACGCTGGACCAGCAGGCAGAAGCCATGAGTTTGAGTTCTAGTTCTATAGTCATGCAGCTCTTAATGATGTCTTGGTCAAGGACTGACCACATGTACAATGGCAGTCCTATAAAATTGTAAAGGAGCTGAAAAATTCCTATGATCTAGTGACGTCATATCTGTTGCAGCATTGTAGTGCAACACATTACTCATGTTTGTGATGATGCTGCTATAAACAAATCTACTGTGCTAACAGTCATGTAAAAGTATACAATCGTGCAGTAAACAATACTTGACATGATAATAAATAACAATGTTACTGGTGTATGTATTTACTATACTATACTTTTTAATCATTATTTTAGAGTATGCTTTTTCTCTTTATTAAAGAAAAAAGTTAACTGTAAAACATCTTCTGGCAGGTCCTTCAGAAGGTATCTGGCAAAAGGTGTTATTATAGGTGGTGACAGCTCCATGCGTGTTATTACCCTTGAAGACCTTCCAGTGGGACAAGAAGACAGTGATACTGGTGATCCTGACCCTGTTTAGCCCTAGGCTAATGTGTGTGTGTGTCTTAGTTTTTAACAACAAACTTTAAAAAATAAAATTAAAATATAAAAAACCTTATTAACTAAGGATGTAAAGAACATATTTTTGTATAGCTGAACAATAGGTTTGTGTTTTAAGCTAAATGTTGTTTTGACCAGACTCAGAAGTTAAAAAAACTGAAGTTTATAAAGTAAAAAAGTTATAGCAAGCTAAAGTTAACTTATTATTGAATAAGGAAAAATATATTTTATAAATTTAATGTAGCCTAAGTATACAGTGTTTCTAAACTCTACAGTCGTGGACAGTAACATCCTAGCCTTCACATTCACTCACCACTCAGTGACTCACCCAGGGCAACTTCCAGTCCTGCAAGCTCCATTCATGGTAAGTGCCCTAGACAGGTGTACCATTTTTTCAAATCTTTTATACTGTGTTTTTACTGTACCTTTTCTATGTTTAGATACATAAATTCAATTGTGTTACAATTGCCTACAGTAGCTTCTACAGTAATGTGCTATACAGGTTTATAGCCTAGGCGTTCAATAGGCTATTCCATCGTTGGAGGCCAAACCATCTAGGTTTGTGTAAATACAGTCTGACACTTGCACAACACTGAAACAGCCTAACAACTCATTTCTCGGAATGTATTCCCGTCATTAAGAGAGACATTACTATATTTCTATTTCTCTTTTCTTTTCACAGTATCTTGCTCTGTTGCCCAGGCTGGAGTGCAGTGGCACAGTCTTGGCTCACTGCAACTTATGCCTCCCAGGCTCTAGTCATCCTCCCACCTCAGCCTCCCAAGTAGCTGGGATTACAGGTGTGAGGCACCACACCCCACTAATTTTGTATCAGAGATGGGGTTTTGCCATGTTGACCAGCTTGGTCTTGAACTCCTGAGCTCAAGCATTCTGCCCACCTCGGCCTCCTAAAGTGCTGGGATTACAGGGATGAGCCACCACATCAGGCCTGACTGTATTTCTAAGTAGTGTGTGATATTGGGCAAGTCATGTCTCTCTGAGATCTATCTATAAAGTCATGGGGTGAACCTGAAGGCCCTTCCCAGAATTAATGGTTTCTGAATCCATGACCCTATGAGTCTTGTATTTAGCACTGACCAGTTGAATGATGATCTGTTTCTGAGAGTAAAGTCTGATTCCAGACAAGCTAGGACTAAAACCGTCAAAAGCAAATACTTTCTATGGAAAGGCCAGAGTAGGAAGATGGTAAGAGAGGGTATAAAAAATCTATAAACATAATCCATCACATAAAAAAACCAAAGACAAAAACCACATGATTATCTCAATAGATGCAGAGATGGCCTTCAACAAAATTTATGCTAAAAACTCTCAATAAACTAGGTATCGATGGAATGTAGCTCAAAATAATAAGAGCTATTTATGACAAAGCCACAGCCAATATCATACTGAATGGGTAAAAACTGGAAGCATGCCCTTTGAAATCTGGCACAAGACAAGGATGCCTTCTCTCACCACTCCTATTCAACATTGTATTGGAAGTTCTGGCCAGGGCAATCAGGCAAAAGAAAGAAATAAAGGATATTCAATTAGGAAAAGAGGAAGTCAAGTTGTCTATTTGCTGACAACATGATTGTATATTTAGAAGACCCCATTGTCTCAGCCCAAAATCTCCTTAAGCTGATAAGCAACTTCAGCAAAGTCTCAGGATACAAAATCAATGTGCAAAAATCACAGGCATTCCTATATACCAATAATAGACAAATAGAAAGCCAAATCATAAGTGAACTCCCATTCACAATTGCTACAAAGAGAACAAAATACCTAGGAATACAACTAACAAGGGATGTGAAGTACCTCTTCAAGAAGAACTACAAACTGCTGCTCAAGGAAATGAGAGGACACAAACAGATGGAAAATCATTTCATGCTCATGGTTAGGAAGAATAGATATCGTGAAAATGGCCATACTGCCCTAAGTAATTTATAGATTCAATGCTATCCCCATCAAGCTACCATTTACTTTCTTCACAGAATTGGAAAAAAAAAACCTTAAACTTCATATGGAAATGAAAACGAACCCACAGAGCCAAGACAATCGTAAGCAAAAAAAAAAAAAAAAAAAAAAAAAAAAAAAGTATGGATGAAGAAACCAGGCAAAAAAAAAAAAAAAAAAACAGCAGGAATAAAAACACAAAGGAAGTG